>OU612044.1:105731044-105871044 GCA_914767935.1 Coremacera marginata
GGGGGGGGGGGGGGGGGGGGAGGGAGGCACGGAGAATCAGACGCAAAGTAGGTTTTGGATGTATCTAGTGCATATAGAAAAAATTCCACAATCGTTTAATTTGTTTTCAATTTCAGAATCAATATATTTGCTAATTTGTACAGTGCGAAGGACAATGATATTGTGAGATAAAGGTAACGTTACTATCAACGAAAATAGCTTTAATAAATGCTCCATCTGAGGAAGGACTACATTTTGTACAATATTATAGTTTATTAATTTAGATAATGTCATTTTTAATTTAATTTGTTTGTTTTTAACATTGCTCTCACCCAAAAATCCAATTCTTTATTTTATGCGAATGTAATTAATTGTTTTTTTCTTTTTATAAAATCTTTGCTTTTTTACATTATCTGATTCATCAACATCATTGAAACACTTCATAATGCCTCTTCATATTAATTTTCTTATGTCCTTAAAACGAAACATAATACGCATTGAAATCCTTCAAAAGCGTTTGAAATCAAAATAAAATTTTTATACATATTTTCATTTGTCATCTTCAAACATTAAATTTCTCGCTGTGTAGTATCATAAAAAGCGCCTTCCATGTTGTGTCGCTGCTGTCTCAGTAGCGACTAAGCGTGAGAGAGTAATAATATGTGTGAAATGAGAAATATGTGTGAAATTAAGAGCCAATGGTGGAAGGCACTGGTCTAAAGTATTTTTTGGATAGGATCGTGCTATTTGCTTTCTCCCTTTCTAGCTCACACCATTCCCTAATCTGGAGAACAAGTTATACAAGTAAATCAGAAGTTACATCAACCACCACTAAGCCACTGGCGGGATTTAATTGCATGTTATTAAGTGGGTACATGGCATTCGCGGCAGAGAAAACATACCTTTTTTTAAAAATTCATAACTCAGTCAAAAACAAAAATTTTTTCAAATTTTTTTTTTTTATTATTGTAAAGAATTGAACAAATTACAAGAAAAACATTATAAAAATATATTTTTCACTCCAATATGGTTTTATAGAGGTCCAAACTGGCGGCAGAGAAAAAACGGGGCCTCGTGGTTGCAGCGCTGGGAGTTGCAAAAATTGTCCGGTCTGTAAAAAAAAAAAATGACTTTTTTAAATCTTAACAAACTTGGTTATCGTATGGCACGAGCTTTTTTTTTAATTTTTTTTCAATTTTTGGTGATGTTCCAAATTTGAAAGTGTGTTTTTTCAAAAAAAAATATTGACTTTAAAAATTCATTAAAAATCAAAAAAAAATTAAAGAAAGCTCGTGTCATACGATAGCGAATCAAGTTTAAAAAAATACAAAAAAAATAAAAATTTCGTCAAAAAATGAACCCGCTAGTGCCGCAACCAGTACGAAAAACATGGTTTCGAGATAAACGCGTTCAAAGTTTGTGAACAAAGAAAAAAAAGGTTACCTTCAATCTGCCATGCCTGCTTCGTACTGTATGCCTTCGTTATCTTGTGTTGTGCTGTTTCTTAAAGTTTTTTGCAATCGTTTAGCAATTCGGGCTTCTTTTGAAGCTTCATATGCCTTCACTCTGGCGCATTTCAAACGATTTGCATCATATCCTTTGGAAAAATTCAATGCTGTAGCTCCTATGGTGATACCAAGTAGTTGAAACATTTGCAAATAACTATAAGCGCGGTCATTGTAAGTAGACACTGCCATGCAGCTTGCAATATTAACAATTCTGTTGCTGCCTGGCATACACTTAGTGCAATGAGCCAAATTTTTGCATTCAAACTTTTATTGGAGTTTTGCGTGAATCCACCCAAGCACTTGTTTAGCAATTCATCGTTACTCAACGCCGTGTAAACTGGTTTGATTGCTTTTTGCACTATTTCATGAAGTGGTGGTTTATGGAGAACAGGTGATCCTTCTGCCTTTGCCTTCTGCCAATAACAACAACTGCCACTAACTGTAGGGCAACACATATGCTGAGGATTTTCATCTGTGGATATCTTGTGATAAATGTTGCCCAAATGGCATTACGCAAATTTTCCAAAGAATTGCCGTTGTTTCTAATTGCCAATCCATAATAAACTGTCAATTCGTCAATCAATTTCGCTGTTAATTTTCCTTTGCCGCTGAGACTTGTTCGTTATGTTCCTGGCTCTTTTACTGGTGTATTGATTTTTTTAAAATCTGTAATCAATTTTCGTAGCCGTGAACCCATACGTTTTTGTACATGGTACATGGTACGGTTTGGCATTTGAAATTGAAGAAAATGTTTTTGAGTCTCCATCTCCGATGTAATACTGATATTTGACACCATATAGTAGTTCAGATCTTTGAAACATTGTCAAAATTGCATCCGGTTCCATTTTTCCTGCGCTGCCGCTATGCTTCATGGAGCACGATGCTTCATGCTCTGAGAACCATATATGAAAGTCTGCATCGTTCAAATTTCTTTTTGGTACTCACACTTTTTGCTGTAGGCACTTTTGACTTCAAAATCAATTACTTTCCCCGTAAAGTGTCCAATGAGTGTAGCCACTCCGAACAAAGACGAAAAACTTCTTTTCATCCAAGTTCCATCGCCAGACACAATTATACCATCATCAACCAATTCCAAGTCATCTTGGTTTTTTAGATTCTGATAGTTCTTTCTCAGCAGCACACTTCATTGATGATTGAGCAACTGTGGTTGTGGCTTTTTCAACATTTTCCATAAAAGCATTATATGGTCGTTGAGTGATGCATGTTGGTAAATCCATAAGTCCACAAAACAGTTGCGTGGTCCCTTTCCCAAGAACGCGCATAGTGGCAGCAAGTCTCCTGATTGATTTCATACGCTCTACCGTTTATCAATGGTGATGAATTTATGGTTTTGATATCGTCATTGCACTTTGTACAAAATATAACCAGTTTGAATCCAAGGCCACGCATAGATTTCTTTTCAAATTTTACATTTCCACCACATTTTCGACAAACAAGGCAATTAGCAATGCCCAAAAATATTCCAGCATATTGTAATAGCAGTAGGAAAATGTTTCATCACAACCAACATCCACTGATGCTCCATGAAGTTTTTTAGCAGATGTACTAGTGAACTCCACCTCAGATTCCATTTTTTCTGTTGAAATAGGTTTTCTTGGTGTAATGATTTTGTATAAAAAACCTCTTTTGTCTTTTCGATCTAAAGAACGACGCTTCATTTTTAAATTTTTCAATATTTTTCACAAAATAACCACGACTTCACGCTGCAAAAGATGCCAAATAACTGAGCATAAAGAAATTCAAAAACACAAAAAAAAAAACCCCACCCTTCAAATAGATACGAAATAACTACCACCAAAAGTCAGGTAGCGAGTAAAACAAGTATATACCAGCTGCCGTACGTAGGTAGCGCAAAAATTAAAAATGCGCTCTCACTAATCCGGCTGTAACTTTAGAACCCGTAAGAATTTTTACATGAAAAATTTTGTTTTCTTAGAATCTTAAGAATATTTACTAAAATACAAAATTATTAAAAAAAAAATTTTAAAAACTGCCAATGTCATGTCCCCCCTTAAGCTTATTGTTTACTTGAAACATACTAACATAAGTTAGTTGAATTCAAGATCAATGTTTTGGTTATCTTTAATTTATCTTTTTTAAGTTTATCTCTTATTTAAAATAAAATCTACCCACTGCAAATCAATTCCTTCAATGCTCCTTAAACTACATCTTGTGGTTTTATTTAATTAAAAGCATTAAATTTAATTCCATTTAAAATTTACATTGGAAAGGGCATTGCGATTGGGATCATTATTATATTCCCAACACATAAAATAATTATTAATCTTAAATTCCCATGGTGATCGTGACGTTGTCGGATTTCTGAGTGCCCACGATTATCTGGATTTTGCAGTTTTTGCGGTTGCTAACGTTTTAGCCGAACACATCTCAAGTAGCAACTGCTTTTATTGTGATGCTACTCTAAAAATTATGAATTCGTTCCATGCAACATAACGACCTCGAAACGATATTTTTCAAGAAACTGGTTGTCGGTTTTACATGCTCAAAGAAAACTTTTCGCAACATTCATCTTACCGAACGAAAACGTTGTGCCCATGGTCGTAGCCAAACTTTTCTATAGGGTTGGGCTAGTTCCCAAAGTCTTGAAATATACATTTAAAAAATGTGTGAATTAAAACATTAATAGTCGGTTATGTATTGCCGCTGATTATTGTTGTAAAATTAAAAAAAAAAAATGTGTAAATGATAAGTCTAAAAAATTTACATTCGTTTTTTACATACAACTCGCTTAGAAAAAACACTGCTATTATACAAAATGAATCCCTCAGCTTGTAGGCACCACGTGACTATATTTGAATGTAAGTTAAAATAAATTATTATTAAGTTTTATAAAAAAAATATTTTTTTGGACCGAACAGGTATTTATTAAATCGACATTAACTTAGAACTAACTATAAAATAATTCTTAATCTACTTGTTGACTGAAAGCTTAGGGCCGTACGTGACTTTTAATATTTTGTTAATCAAAGGCTCTGCTGACTGTGCGCTTCCCACGGGAACGCTGGTCGTTGGCTTTGGTTTGATGTCTGCTCTACTCTTTCTTTCTTTGATGTCTGCTCTGCTCTTTTGGCTGCGCGTGTGCGGTGTTGAGTTTCCGTTGGAGTTTTGCGATATTTTGGTCGTGGCGCAACCTGTTGCGCTAACTCCTTCCTCCTCAAGTGCGGACGTTCCCGTTCGCAAGAGAGGCTTTGTTTGTTAGGTTATTTGTTATTTTAACTTTAGCTGCTTTCATTTTTAGGTATTTCCTTATAACCAAAAACAGAAATGCTACGCTGATAACTGTCGATAGGTTAAAACTAGTTGCGTAGCTAAGTCTGCTTTTCAATTCAAGTTTATTGCTATGTTGGGTGTTATTTATTTGTAGTTCGTTGATAAATTGTAATGAAAGGCCTTTTTTTCTTGTTTTGCTGGTTTTGGCGTTGAAGAGCGGCTGGTTAAGGTTTTCCATAGGATACTTCGTGATGTAAATAAATTTTCCCGTTAAGATTGATTGTGCTATTATGGTGGCGTATGATAAATGTGCCGCTTAAATTCGTGGCTTCTCAATCAATATTGATTTGTCCATTAAATTGGCTTAGGAATATCAATCCAGTCATAAGTTCTTCTACTGAGGCAACGTGTTGGTTGTTGATCACCGTGCAATTGGGTTTACGACTCTCTATTATGTTACTAATACATGTTGAATTATTCAAGTTAACAATATTCTTAACGTCGCAAATAGTGAGTTCATTATATTTTTTACAATTTGTCTCAATTCCAAAAATATTTTTGTTACAATTTAGAATGTTTTCGTGTTTAATGTCATTAATTAAATTTGGCTTTTTTACTGCTTTTATTAGAAGAGATTTGCATGAGTCTCTCCTTACTGTTGGCAAAGTTGTAATATAAATAATTGTTTCATTATTTGTTGCTATTTTAATATCGGAAAACTTAAAAGCTTCATTTAAATTAACATAGGGGATATCATTTCCTTCGAGCAATATTTCTACAATTTTTTAACCGACTTCAAAAAGGAGGAGGTTCTCAAGTTCGTCGGTTTTTTTTTTTTTTTTTTTTTTTTTAAATGTATGTACAATGTATTTTTCAAAATGTATCGATAACTCCTAAACCATATTCCTGATTGCCATAATTCTTAGGGAACAGATAGATATCATAAGCATGGAGGTGCCCGAACAAAAGTGGGCGGTATTCGAGAACTGGGCGTGGCAATAATAGATATCGCAATACTAGATACTACTGTATCTCGAATAATATTGACACTAGGGTACTGCAATTTAGTGTAGGGGTACGCACAATTATTACAAATTACGGGCAAGAAAATGGGCGTAATTCGACAAATGGGCGTGGCAATATTAGAAAAACAGTGTATCTTGAATAATTTTGAGACTAAAGTACTGCAATTTAGTATAGGGGTAGGCATTACTATTACAAATTATCATCAATAAAGTAGGCGTTATTCGACAAATGGGCGTGGCAGTATTATAAAAACACTGTATCTCGAATAATATGGACACTAGGGTACTGAAATTTAGTGTAGTGGTAGACAGAGTTAATACAAATTACGGTCAAGAAAATGGGCGTTATTCGACAAATCGGCGTGGCAATATTATAAAAACACTGTATCTCGAACAATATGGACACTAGGGTACTGAAATTTAGTGTAGTGGTAGGCAGAATTATTACAAATTGCCGTCAACAAAATGGGCGTTATTTGACAAATGGTCGAGGCAATATTAGAAAAAGAGTATATCTCGAATAATATTGATACTATGGTACTGCAATTTGGTATAGGGGTAGGCATTATTAGTAAAAATTACGGTGAAGAAAGTGGGCGGATTTCGACTACTGGGCGTGGCAATATTAGAAAAACAGTGCCTCTCGAATAATATTGACAGTAGGGCACTGAAATTTATTGTAGTACAGGGGTAGGCAGTATTATTAAAAATTATGGTCAATAAAATAGGCGTTATTCGATAAATGGGCGTGGTAATACTAGATAAATACTATCGCAGTTAATATTGACGCTGGGGTACTGAAATAAAGTACAGGGGTAGGCACAATTATTGGAAATAACGCTCCAGAAAGATATTTGAAAAACACTATATCTCGAATAATATTGACACTAGGGTAATAAAACTCGTTACAAGAATGGGTATAATAATTCCAAGACATGTGACATCTAATTTAAATTTAAGAGGCAGATATTTGAAATAACCAATAAACTTTCAGATTTTAATAGAACAAATTTTTTCGGAACAATTTTATTTATGTTGTTTATACACTTTTTTCGAAAATTTATCATATTCTCTAAAAAGGAAGAAATAGAAATTAAAAAAAAAACAACCGACTACAAAATCACTACAAAGTAAAAAATAATTTCTTGGTCATATTTGATAATTTATTTAAACATATTATTATATATGAAATCTTATTATCTTAATTTTTTCTTCTTTGCTTTATTATCATAAATATATTATTTTCTTGATGAATACAAATGCTTTGAAGTTGGCGCTTCTGATTAAAAGTCTGATTATATTAGCGCCAACCTTAGAAGCTTTTGTATTCATCAAGTAATTAATATATTTATGATAATAAAACAAACAAGAAAAAATTAAGATAATAAGATTTCATATATAATAATATGTTTAAATAAATTATCAAATATGATCAAGAAATTAAAAGGAAAAGTATTTTTAAAATTATTTTTTACTTTGTAGTGATTTTGTAGTCGGTTGTTTTTTTTTTTTTTTAAATTTTATTTCATCGTTTGCTAAGTCATATGTATTGATTACATTGACTTTTGATCAACTTATGGAGAATACTATATTTTTTAGTTCTTCTTTTAACATTTCCAACTTAAATTTATAGCCTAGAATTAAATATTGTTTTATTTCTTCCCTAGATCTAATAGTTTTGAAAATCATACTGGTAACATTTCTAAGTTAATTAATTTTTTCCGCAGTTCAGGATTTCCTGCAATCCACTTCCACAAGGTGCCTATGGCATCTACTTATCTTTTTGATTTTTTATTTTTGGTTCTTAATCTATAAAGGTAATTACGGATTTCAGATATTTCATGATAGAGGAATGCAAGGTTAGGGTTACTTTTACTAACAAATTCGTTTAAATGGGCTTCTATATTATTAGATAATGATTTATATTGTCCAATATCTATGGTGTGTATTAAACGAAAGGTTCCATCTTGTAATTTTGCTGTCCCAGTGTTGATTTTTACTTTTTTCGCCTTCAGAAAAATCTGTGTGTGTTTTCCTTTTTTTATTATGATTTCACATGTGTGTTTCTTGTTTATCCTTTAACCGTTGAATATTTTCTAATCTCTTTCTTTCTTGTTCTTCGTCTGTGTCACCTAGCGTTCGTCCCATGAAAAGTTCTATAGGTTGTCGAATGTATAGAATTATTATATTCAAATATTACTGAGAAAAGTAGAGCTGGGAAAGAAGGATAGCGATCTTCGGCTTTTAAGCATCTTAGAATTTCGGAAAGGGTACTATGAAAACGTTCAACTTGCCCATTAATAGTACTGGAATAAGGTGGTGTTGTAAAAATTATGTATGGGTAATGGTAATGGGACAGAATTAAGCGATTTTTCGTTGTCAATTACAACGTTTTTTAGTTTCCCAAATGATAGAAATATTTCCCTTAGGGGTTCTTTTACATGTTCTATCGCTTTAGACTTTAGTAATCGTGCTTGAGCATATTTAGAGACTTTATCCAATGCTGTTAATACTATTTTTTCTTCGGAGCATATTTAGAGAATTTATCCAATGCTGTTAATACTATTTTTCCTTCGGTGTAATATTTTCTGTACTGTGGGATGTCTGTCGTACTTATTTTCTTTGCATATTGTGCACTCCTTTAAGAGTTTCTTAATTTTCTCTGTCATTTTAGGAAAGTAAATTTTTTCAAGTGGCTTAATTTTGCTTTCTTTAAAACTTCTATGTGCTCTTCTGTGCTCCTGTAGTATACGCTCAGTTTATTCTGTTTCTGACGTGATATCTGTAACCTTTGTTTGGTTTAACCTAATTTTATAACTTCGAAAGTGAATGGGATGAAAGTTTTGTATTTGACCCATTATTACTTCTGATGTAAAAAGTCCGTTAATCACTGATGGATTCAAGTATCTTTGAAAAATTGATATTAAGTCGTCTTCCGTATAAGAAGGTTATGTTATTAAATGACGGTGGAGTGTCGGAAAAGGAATTTTAAATTGGTAGGAGGTTGCCTATTTGGATCCAAAACTGGTTCTGGAAGGCATTGATCGGTGCTGCGACTGCGGGGATCATATCATGTGATGAGCTTTCATCACTGCGTTCACTCATTGTAAGTGTATTTATTTAAGGGGGACGAGATAGAGGGTCTGCTACCTTATTAGTGTAGCCTGGCTTGTAAAAAAGTTCGTGATCGTATTCGTCCAATATTGCCTTCCAACGCTTCATTTTTATGTTATGATTTTGGTTACTTAAAGCGTAAATTAAGCGCTGGTGGTCTGCAAATATTTTAACTTTGGAGGAACCGTACAAATAATTTCGAAGGGATTTAAGAGCCCAAATAATTGCTTATAATTCTTTTTCATTAACAGCGTAGTTTTTCTCAGTTTTGTTGAGTGTTCTGGAAATGAAAGAAATGGGTCTTTGGTTTTCCTCTAATACTGCGCCTATTGCGTAGTTAGATGCGTCTGTTGTTAAATAGAATTCTTCGTTGAAGTCGGGGTATGCTAATACTACGCCATTTGACACTAGAGAAATTTTTTAGGTGGGACATGACATTCGCGGCAGAGAAAACAGACCTTTTTTTTAAATTCATAACTCAGTCAAAAGCAAACATTTTTCCAAAATTTTTTTTTATTATTGTTGAAAATTGAACAAGTTACAGGAATAAAAATTCAAAAAAATATATTTTTCACTCCAACATGATTTTATAGAGCTCCAAACTGGTGGCAGAGAAAAAAACGGGGCCTCGTGGTTGCAGCGCTGGGAGTTGCAAAAATTGTCCGATCTGAAAAAATCTGACTTTTTTAAATCTTAACAAAATTGGTTATCGTATCACACGAGCTTTTTTTTAATTTTTTTGAATTTTTGGTGATGTTCCAAATATGAAAGTGGGTTTTTTCGAAAAAAATATTGACTTTAAAAATTCATAAATAATCGAAAAAAAAATTAAAAAAAAAGCTCGTGTCATACGATAGCGAATCAAGTTTAAAAAAATAAAAATTTCGTCAAAAAATGAACCCGATAGTGCCGCAACCAGTACGAGAAACATGGTTTTGAGATAAACGCGTTCAAAGTTTGTACATAGAAAAAAAAGGTTACCTTCAATCTGCCATGCCTGCTTCGTACTGTATGCCTTCTTTATCTTGTGTTGTGCTGTTTCTTATAGTTTTTTGCAATCGTTTAGCAATTCGGGCTTCACCCTTCACCGTTCACCCTTCAAGTAGGTACGAAATAACAACCACCAAAAGTCAGGTAGCAAGTAAAACAAGTATATACCAGCTGCCGTAAATTTTTAATTTTTGCGCTACCTACGTACGTAGCGTAATTTTCTTAGAATCTTAAGAATATTTACTAAAATACAAAATTATTAAAAAAAAATCGATTTAAAAAAAATGCCAATGTCATGTAACCCCTTAATTTGTGAAATGCTTCTATGGCTTCGGAATCAAAATAGTTTTTGGTATTCTTTGACTTATTTTTGGACACTCGTCCATCCTCCCCTCTTAAGAGTTTTGTAAGAGGCTATGCTAATTTTGCATAGTCGAGTAAAAAACGACGGTAATTACCTGATAATCCTAAGAAGGACCTTAGATCTTTGAGTGTTTTTGCGATTGGAAAATTGACTATTGCTTCTCCTTTAGCCGGATTGGCTTTAATTCCTTGGGGTTATTTCAAAACCTAAAAATTTTTACATTTTAAAACATTTTCTCAAAAAAATTCACACTCATCTATTTGTACTTTCATTTTGGAAGATGTGAGGGTATGAAAAATTTTCTGAATGTCTACTGCGTGTGTCTTTTCATCTTTGCTGAAAATGATGATGTCGTCTATTTATTCGAAACATCTTTTGCCAATATGGCCTCTCAATATGTCGTCTAACGCTCTGTGAAAGATTGAAGGCGCGTTTTTAAGACCGAACGGGAGATACGTGAATTCATATTTCTCGTTGTTAGTCGAGAAGACTGTCTTTTCAACATCGGATTCTTTTAATTGTATTTGGTGAACTCCGCTTTTTAAGTCTCGTACCGAAAACCATTTGTTTAGTCCTAATTGCGAAAGGACTTCGCTTATAATGAGGAATAGGATATCGTTCAGCAATTGTTACCGTATTCAATTTCCTATAGTCTATGATTTCTCTGTATTTCTTCTTTCCTGAAGCGTCTTGGTTTTTTTGGGACGATCCAGACTGGGGTGATCGTGAAGGTCTTATGATTCCGTTTTTCAGAAAATTTTGTATCTGTTCTTCAACTTCGGTTTTCAAACATGAAGGGTATGGATAGTATCTAGTGTAAACCGGAGAATCTGATGATGTGCGAAAATCTGCTACGACTTTTGTTGTGAATGTTAATTTTTTGTCTGGTTCTGAAAACAATTCTCGATTCTCATTAATTAATGAATGTTCATGACTTCTTTTTGTTTTTCAGACATATGTTTATTTCATATTTCTATTGCGTTTACGTTTTGTGTTATGCATTGTTGTATGCGAATTTTTATTTTGTTTTTAACGATCATATAACCGTGTTTTACGTGAATAACTGCTTCTAACTCTTTTAAACTATCGTTACCTAAAATTGCATTGAATAATTGAGGCCAAAAAAATTTGCTGTTATATGCTGACTTGTTTTGATATTGCCGCCAACCGAGTTTGCATAAAATGGGGCTTCATTTTGGATTGGCTTTGAAACAAGTGATTACTGAATATAATTTTTATTCGAGCCGGTATCTATGAGGATTTTAAGTATTTTACCTCTACCTGTTTTGCATTCAACATAAGGCAGCGATAAATTTGTTAGCCTAAGCAATAAATGTCTGCATAATCCAGAATTTCATTAATAACCAACCTGTGTATTTCATCGTGTATTTCTTGGAGAATCCTGTACTCGGAAAATGTGTGATCACTCGGAAAATGTGTGATTGAACGGTTTGATTATAAGTTTCGGGCTCTTTAGTGCTTATATGATAGTTCGTCTGATATATCTGTGGAATTCGATATATATATTGTGGAAAGGGATTGAATTGATTTTGAAATCTTGGTTTAAAGGGCTGTGGTACAAATGGATTATACCGAATTTGGGGTAGGTAAGCTATTTCTGGGTAAAACTCTCTTTGCTGTCTTAATGGTGGTGCTCGTTTCCTTGGTGGTAGACCCAGTGGATTACCATAGGTTTTTCGTTTTGAATTTTTGTTATTATAGGCATAATTTGAGCAAAAATTTTGATTCTCGAGTAAGAGGCATAGATGAAGTGCCTGAGGAAGGTCAAGCGGTTCTCGCATTCCTTACAATCTTGGGAGGTATCATTTTAGACTTCTTATAAATGTGTCTAGAACATTTTCTTTATGAGTTTTTGTTAGAAGGTGAATTGATTCTAAACCAACTTCCTTACAACCTATTTTGTTAAAAATGAGAGAAAGGTGAGAGTATATTTGGTGGTAGAATTCCTGAATCGTTAAATTTCCTCACTACAGAAGTCATCTGGTATTCTAAAGTACCAAGATCACGTTTGTCTCCGTAGTGTAGGGTTAGACATTTCGTAATGGCTCTCCATTCTAGTGGAGTGTTATAAGACTCCAGAGCTATATCCTATTCCTAAGACTATTCCTGAAATCAAACTTGTGAGTTCGCCTATACCTAGCGTACTATTGGTAGTGGGTGTGGGATTTGAGGATGAGGTGTTAGGAGGATTAAGTATGGGTGGTTTAATGAGGTTATTGGGATTCACCATATTGTCTCAATAATAAAAAAGTTGCAAGAAATATTCAGGTTTTTCAATAAATTTAGTGTAATTTTCAATAAGTTTCATTTAAATTTTTCTCCTTTAATTTTCGATAGATTTCATTTAAATTCTTCTCATTAAATTAGCCTTTAAATTTTATTCAATCAATAACAAATTCACTTTAAGTTAAATTTTCGATAAATTTCATTTAAATCTTTCTCATTTAATTAATCTTTAAATTTTACTCAATCAAAAATAAATGCACTTTAATTTAAATTTTCGATAAATTTTATTTAAATCTTTCTCATTTAGTTAATCTTTTAATTTTATTCAACCAATTATAAATTCACTTTTTTTTTATTTAAACTTCTTTATTCAATTTAATTCTTTTGGCTAACTTCCTAAAAATTTTGTTACAATAATAATTCACTTTTGATTTAAACTTCTTAATTTACTTTAATTTTTTTAAAGTGAAAATATTCTCACACAAAGTTTAGTAACTGCATAACTCCTCTGGTGGTTAATATGTTTTCCTTTTTGTCAGTTAATTATCCAACGGTGACTCGGGATCCTAAACTAACACTGTTTTTGTTGAAGTTAATTCTGTTGTAAATGCTAATTCTCCACTTGTGGGTTCTGGGACCAATGATGCTTAACAATTCGTGTTCTGTTTGTGGCGTTTTGTTATTTTAGTTAAAGTTTTCTAATGGCAATTGTTTGTGGCGTTTTGTTTAACCCATTTTGAACCACTGTGTCGTTTTCCACACATCAATTTTGAGCTTTTGTTACTCAGATAAAAATATAGGTATATGCTTGCCTTTTTTTTCAATGATAGTTGGGACTTCTAGCTTTATGATTCGGTCAAATATGACATTGATTTGCATTCTTATTTACATACTAATTATAAAAACAAAAATTCTTAATAACAGACTTTTTTAAAATGGCCGACTACATTATTAAGAAAGTAATTATTTTTTTTATATGTATTGTCGTAGTGTCAAAAACAATTTTCTCCCTTCAAATTGTACTGCCAAAAACTGCTGTGTCGAAAACGACTCGCTGGCCAATTAGGTACACCCAACTCTCTTTTTGCAAGGTCTTTTTCCACATGATTTTCAATTCGAACGGTTTACGAAACAAATAAAATTTATAATACACGAACTATTTATTGTAACGAGAATCCATATCATTATAAATTCATTGTGCCTTTACCAGTATTATTTGTGCTTAGATCTTTCTAGGCATAGCAAGCGAAATAATTGAATTTTCAAAGACAGTATCCGACGAAGTTTACCCGTTAGGATCGTTTTAGACGTTACAACCACATGGTCGACTTGCATTCCGAAATTCCTGACATTCCGAACACCTCCCATTTCCTTATTCTTTAAGCACAGTAGTCACTACAGTTGAGTTCTTTGAAAGAAAGTTAGCGAACGGTCGAATAATCGTTAATTTGTGTTTTGGATCATTTCTTATTTCTCAATAAGAAAAATCTGCAGAAATGAATTAAGGTAATGTTATTGTACACATCTAAAGTTAAGGACACATCTTCAATTTCACTATCTGAAAATTTCTTTTTGTTTCACGGTTTTTTACGCGACATTTACATGTGTAATATTTTTTTTAGAAATATGGCTAGAAAAGTTTTTTCGCACAAAGAATTTGAAGAACTATTATATTCGAGTGAAGAAAAAAAGAAAAAAAAGAAAAGAAAACGTGAAAAACAAGACGCATTTTAACCGCGCTCTTAAAAAATCTGCAAAAAAATCGGGAAGTTAAACGCTTATAAATTTAAAAAGATACATGCTATATTCAGTCATTCTTGACTCTAAATTTGCAGTAGTTGGTTTAATAAAAATCACTTCAACTGTCATTTAAAAATCCAAAATAAAATAAAAATTTGTGCAACATAATATATAACTAAAACTAAACCACGAACATTTCGTACAATATATATTGAGTGTAAAACATTGGAGTGAAACACGAGCGATCTTAAATAAAATCAAGGCAACATAATAAAAACAATAAGGCACGAACATTTCTTTAAAAAAAAAAAAAGTAAAAAAAAAAAAAAAAAATAGAATCTAGTGTAAAATATTAAAATAAAACACGAACGATATGCTACTTGATGCGAACTTCTTCTGTGTTGCCGCTGTTTTCTCGTAAGCTACATCGCCGCGCTACAACCTGTTCGCTGTCCGCACCAAGACTGCTAAATAAAATCAAATAGTTGTGGTCCATCTGTGTTGTGTACGCCCCGTTCTCTACCGACAACGTCTTCTCTGTTTTATCTTTGCTCTGATGAGACATCGCCTATGTTGACGCGTCAACAGCGTGAGCATCTCGCTCCCCGCGGTACAGCTAAATTGGATGGAACTCCAAAATCTGGTAGCGGCAGCGCAGATTCAATCTCTACGCAACTCAGCGCTCTGGAACAAAGGCTCAAAGCAAACACGAGAGAAGAATTGAGGCTCTCAGAGGAACGTCTACGGCAGCATACAGACGCACTTTTTAACTCCCTTTCGACCAATTTTTCCAACAACTTCGGTAAAATAGAAAGAGAAGTTGCAGCCATCAACGACAAATATACAGAGCAAGATAATAAAATACTGGCGCTTAAAAACGAATTGAGTGCTCTCACCACTCGCTGCGAAGAGCTAGCTGTTCTTTTAGACAAAACAAAAAGCAGCATCAACATCAATAACAGCAACAACAACGTCAACAGCACTCTTGTAGATCACAGCTCAGACGCTGTTTTGTTTGGTTTGCCGTCTCTTCACGGTGAAAATCTCAAGAGCATGTACAATCTTATATGCAGATCTATCGATTTTCATTCGCCTCAGATAAAAGATATTTTTCGCGTGAAGGCTAACTCTGATATACAACATCCACTGGTGATAGTTAAGTTTTACACCACCTTCGACAGGAATCGTGTTCTGCGGTAAACCTACGTAATGCTGGACTCGACTCAGACAATAATGTCTTTATTAATGAAAGCCTTACTGTCGAGGCGCGTAAAATTCTTCAAGCTGCGATCACCTGCAAGCGGAGCAAAAAAATTTCAACACCAACATTGATGAACTGCATAGTTATGCGAATGATGTCTCTGGAGAAGTATCTGTTGAAGGGAAATGCTCTGTATATTAATATATCTAGGGTATTAATTTGCAACTTGTCTATTGTCTATTTTTTACATAATTTAGCTTCTTTTTCTTATTTCTTCTTCTTGGTTTTTTCAATCTACCATTGTCTAATCATTCATTTACCCTTTTCTAATTTAAATGTTTGTTGTGCTCTGTATGTCTGTATTTATGTCTGCATTGAATAACGCAGTCTTTAGCGCTGACGATAATCACAAAACTATGATTGAAATTCTGTGCAAGCAACGCTCTGGCCTAAAGATCGTACATTTTAACGCTCGAAGTCTTAATGACGTTAAGATGTATTGTGTTAAATATGTTTTTGAAAATTCTTCTGTCGATATAATTTGCGTGTCAGAAACGTGGTTTCACAAGGATGTTAAAGATTCCTTTCTGAATATTAATAACTTTAATCTTTATCGACATGACAGAGTTAGTAAAAAAGGCGGCGGTGTTGCTATATATGCAAAAAAATACTTACACGTAAAAGTGCTCAGTTCTTCAAGTGATTCTGATGTTGAATATTTGAATGTAGAAATCTCTAACAACAGAACTAAAGTTTTTCTCTCATGCGTTTATAATCCCAATCGAAACTGCAGCCTAGAACCTCTACTAAAAGAAGTTTCAAATTACGCCATAGATTTTCAGAATTATGTTTTGTGCGGTGACTTTAATCTGAATATTCTTGTTAATGATAATTCTTGCATAAACTTAATCAACAATTTGGCGCAAGTGGGTCTCAATATAGTTAATTTGATTTCTCCAACTCGGTTTGCCAACAATGCCTGCCCAAGTTTACTAGATTTATTTATTGTTTCCGATTTATCATCAGTTTAAGTGTTTGACCAATTATCATTTAACGATCTAATTTTTTGTACATTGGACATGGATCTATCTTCTGTTGCCACTGATACCACTTTTTCCTTTCGCAACTTCAAATCTATTGATTATGCATCACTGTATGTTGACTTGTCTCTAATAAACTGGACGGATTGTTGGTTCTTTTCCTCTGTTGACGAAAAATTAAATTTCTTTGTTAGCAAAATATCTGAACTTTTTGATAATCATGTTCCCCTTTGTACTCGCCAAATCACCAATGCATCTTGCCCCTGGTTCACGTCTTCTGTGAAAATTGCCCTAAAAAAGAGAAGCAAAACCTACAGCAGGTGGAAGCGCACAAACTTGCTAGAAATGAAGCTACCTCAGCCGTTAGATCGTCAAAAAAAAGATTCTTTTTGTCTAAATTAGATCCCTCTTTATCATCTAAATAGCTATGGAATAATTTAAAACGCATTGGGATTTCTAATAAAAAGAACGAACCTTGCCAAATTGATCGGGCTCTGCTGAATCTCCAGAATCAATTCATTCAAATATATCTGCTTCGAATTTTTCCACTCAGTTTAATTTTAACGCTGCTTGTGAATTGGATGTCGCACGCTGTGTGTCTAAAATTAAGTCGAATGCTTCCGGTGATGATGGAATATCCATTAAGTTCATTAAAATCATATTGCCTTATGTTATCAGTCCGCTTGTGCACATAATTAATCATAGCTTCACAACCTCGTGTTACCCTGTAAAATGGAAGGCTGCAACTATTATACCAATTGCAAAAAAATCGAATCCCATCGAACCCACTGACTTTCGGCCTGTAAGTTTGTTATCCTCAATTTCAAAAGTTTGTGAGTCTTTAATGGCGCAGCAGATCTCTAATCACATTAATACACTCAGCCTAATGTCAAATCTTCAGTCTGGTTTTCGTCCAGGGCATAGCTGTTCCACTGCTATTGTCAAAATCTTGGATGATATTAGAATACCTTTCGATAAAGGACACGTGACCTTACTATGCTTACTAGACTTTTCTAAAGCGTTTGACACCGTGAACCATGATATACTGTGCAAGAAACTCAAGGCAAACTTTGGATTTTCTGACACATCAGTTCGTTTCGTAAAAAGTTATTTAGGCGGAAGAACACAGCGCGTAAAAGTGTGTAAAGGGCCAAATAAACTATACAGACTGTCTGCGCAAACAAGACTTTTTTCTTGCCATAGCGACGACCATACACTACACAGACTTCATTTACGACATAGAATAAAGTTCTATGAATTCAACAAATTTTTTTTTAACTGCCATTTTAATTTACTTTTTTTTAAAATACGTCATCACTCAACAAAATTTTCGCGATTATGACAAGTCTGTGTGAATTTCAACTCACACTTTAAAGACGGTCTGCGCAAGCACAACCGAAAATCAAAATATTTTGATTTTTACGCAGACATTTGCGTAGACCAAAAAACAGCCAAATACACCGTTCTACCGTCTGCGCTAACGCGTGTTTGCGCAGACAATCTGAATAGTCTATTTGGCCCTTAACAACTTCTCAACGTATAAAAACACGTCCAATGGAGTTCCCCAAGGCTCAGTACTTGGCCTATTACTTTTTACAATGTTCATTAATGACATCTTCAACAAGTGCAATAATGTCACAATACATGCATACGCTGATGATCTACAGCTGTATTTGTCCAGACCTGTAGGGCTAATCGAAGATTTATGTGTAAGAATAAATGAAGATTTGAATATGATAGCAGCATGGGCTAAAGACAACAGGCTTAAGCTAAGCCCTCAAAAATCGTACGTCCTGCCGATCTGTAAAACTTCCCTCTCTAATCTCGATCTTCCCTCTATTCTCCTCAACGATGTCGAACTGAAAGCTGTTAGTAAGGCTTCCAATCTTGGTTTTTATATAAATACTTCCCTGTCCAGTGAGGACCATATAAACTCTTGTGTGAGTAAAGTCTACTATTTATTGAGAAATCTGAGAATGACTGCAGCATTTGTTCCCGTCGAAACCAGACGAAAACTAGTCGTGCAACTGCTATTGCCAATTATTACGTACGCTGAAGTCGTCTATAGCAATCTGGATTCACGGTCATCTCACAAGTTGCTTGTTGCTCTGAATAATGCTGCCCGTTATGTCTATGGCATAAAAAAGTTTGACCATGTATCATTCTACCGCAACAAATTTCTTGGTCGTTGCCTATTTCGCTACCTTGAAGCGCGAAATTGTCTATTCCTGCATAAGATTATATACTCGCGTTGTCCACTTTACCTCTTTGAAAAACTTAAGTTCTGTAGGTCTAGCAGAGGTATGAATTTCTTGACTCCGAGCTTCTTTTACAAAAACTCTAGCAGACTGTTTTTCGTCAGTGCAATCAGATTGTGGCCTAATCACATTAAGATTGTTTCCATCTGTAGAGCCTTCAAGCATTTAATTTTTAACTACTTTTCTTAACTCTTATCTATCCTCGTTTTCTTTTTCTTGCTTCTCCCTTTTAAGATCTTTCGAAGTTGCAATTAATTTGCCATTATCTTTAAATTATGACCTTGTCACTTTCTTGTTAAAATTATCAAAATTGTTGATTTTTACTTATAAAATTTATGAACTCATTTTTATTTCTAAATTTTAAATTTTACAATTACTTGTTTTTTCTAATTTTATTTTCATTTTCATTTTGATTTTCATTTTATTATTAATTTTCATTTTGATTTTAATTTTAAATATTTAGTTTTAAGCTTATTAGTTGTTATTTACTTGAATCTGCGGCATGCAAAAGAAATCTATTCTAATATGCTTACATATGTGCTCAATAAATACAAAAATACAAATACAAATGATAAAAGTGATGATAATCCTGCCCAAATTGTTTTCAATGAAAACACTAAAATAGTCTCTGATCCACCAGCAACTGTAGATTCAATAAGTGATGAAGAATTTATTGATGACGAAGACCTTGTCACCGATATTGCACCAAATTTAGAAACCGCAGGGGAAATTGAGGGCGTACATGATTCCGATTTGCATGACTTTGGAGCTCCAGGGCTATCAATTGATGTAGCCGTTCCGTTCACTCAGCCATCTACATCAGCTGATAGCAAACATAAATATTTTTTCGAGAAAAGTTTTGGTGAACCACGATGGAAAAAACTAAACGCTTTCAGTTTAAATTCGATGCACCTGATAAAGAGCTTGTTGAACCATTGAGACTTCAAACCGTTGAACGCATGGGTGAGTGTGTTCACTATAACTTTATTGTTTCCATGAAGTCATTTTGTAAATTACTGTTTTATACTTTATAATTTTATAGGTGGTAAAACGCCATTGGAACTATTTTTTAAATATTTTGATGATGAAAATAGCAACCTGTATTGGAACACTGGTCTTGTCTGGATATCACACAGTTCCTCAAGTCAGTATATTCTAGTCTGCTTAACCAGATCTTGGAATACCTATCGTCAAGCAAGCAATATCTCGAAATCCTTTCAAAGCAGTTAAAGGTATATTCCCTTTGATGGACAACAACTATATTGACCCCACTGATCGCCAAAGTTCGTCCTCTGATTGATATATTGAATGCAAATACTTATCTGTCTATCGATGAGCAGATGATACCTTACTTTGACCGACATAACTGCAAAATATTCATCAGAGGAAAACTAATCCGATTTGGTTTCAAGGACTGGTGCTTGTGTTCTGATACAGCCTATTTGTATTTGTATGAAGCTATTTGAATGCTGGTATTTCAACACTATACGCTAAACAAGTCGGCTTAGGAGCATCTGTGGTATTGAAGTTACTTGAATCCGTTTCAAATCCAGAACACCACGCAATTTTTTCTCCTCTTATTACCTGTTTTAGCTGTATTACCTAATCGATTGAGAGGTTCTGGTTTGCACTTGGCTTCTGCTAAAAGTCAACTGCCTTCCTCGGCTAAGAAGAGTGATAAGAAGAAAAAACAGCAGCAACAGCCTAAACTAAGCTACTGAAAAAACATGAATTCGATTCTGTTTTTGATATAACAAACAGTTTTTTTGTATCGCGTTGGCATGACAATAATGAAGTCACACTAATTTCAAATTTTCCAGCATCACTCTATTGAAAAGAAGAAAAGAAGGTGTCCATTCGATAGCCAAACATTGTTAGTAAATACAACAAACACATGGGAGGCGTTGATTTACATGACAATGGTGTTGCCAACTATCGTGTTGCTATTCGTGGAAAAAAGTGGTTGTTTCGCTGTGCACCAATTATATCAAATCAACTACTGTAAACGCCTGGAAGATTCACTGAATGGTTGCAAAAGCTGAAGGGTAAAGCGTGTTGTCTCAAATTAAATTTAAAAGCGAAATTGTACGTGGTTTGTTATTTTATGAAGATCGGTCAATTCAAGAAAACCCATCACAATGCCACGTCTAGCTGTTCGAGAGCATGTGATTTGGAGACCACCAAATCATAGGAGTAGATGTCGTAAATGACATTTGGCAACAGTATACCAATGCAAAAAGTGCCATATTGCACTTCATCTAAAATGTTTTGATGAATATCATAAAAATTGATATTAATTCATTTAATTCTAATTTAATTAACTCCTTTTTGTATAACTGTTTCTAATTAACTGCTTTTGATACAATCATAACGTCTTCAATAATTGCATTTTTTCTAGGAATTCTTTCAAAAACACCATAGTTGTATTCTTTTTCTTAAACACTCTAATATACACCTAACTGACCAAAGTGTCGTTTTCGCGCAGTTCATTATAGGCAGCCTAAGACATGTAAGACAGCTGCAACGCGAGCCGTGCGAGAAAACTACCGCGAAAAGAGGAAGGACGAGAGGCGGCTTTTCAGACGCAAGAAAAGAGAGCAGGAAAAGCGGGAGCGTGAGGAACTAGAGGTATACCAGGGCAAGAAGGATGCACGAAAATTCTATCAACAGGTTAAGCGTCTAACCCAAGGTTTCAAGCCCGGAGCATCCACTTGCAGAGACGAAAATGGAGATCTGAATACGGATACACAGTGTGTGCTTGGATTGTGGAGACAGCACTTCTCCAATTTACTTACTGGCGACGATTCCACCAAAGCCGCCCATCGAGAGCGCAGCTTAGTGCCACCAATCGACGATGACGGAGTGGAAGTATCACCACCTAGCCATGAAGAGGTTCGAGTTGCTATCCAACGACTCAAAAACAATAAAGCAGCGGGTGCTGACGGCCTGTCAGCTGAATTGCTTAAAACCGGCGGCGATGAATTGATAAGGCGCATGCATCAGCTCATCAGCAAAATATGGCTAGCAGAAAGCATGCCCGACGATTGGAACCTCAGTGTACTGTGCCCTATACTTAAGAAAGGAGACCCTACAATCTGCGCTAGTTATAGAGGTATCAGTCTTATTTCCATCGCATATAAGGTTCTCTCAAGCGTACTGTGTGAAAGATTAAAGCCGATTACAAAAACACTGATTGGACCTTATCAGTGTGGCTTTCGACCTGGTAAATCCACCATAGACTAGATTTTCACGCTACGACAAATCCTGGAGAAAACCCACTAAAATCAAATTGACACACACCATCTCTTTGTCGATTTTAAAGCTGCGTTCGATAGCCCGAGAAGGGATTGCCTATACGCAACAATGTCTGAGTTCGGTATACCTGCAAAGTTGATTAGACTTTGCAGAATGACGTTGAGCAACACACGCAGCTCAGTCAAGGTAGGAAATGACCTCTCCGAAACCTTCAATACCAAAAGAGGTTTCAGACAAGGCGATCCACTGCCTTGCGATCTCTTCAACATTATCATGGAGGGGATCGTACGAAAGGCCGGTGTGCATCGTAATGGCACCATTTTCTATAAAGGTGTCCAGTTCCTTGCGTACGCTGATGATATTGATATTGTTGGCAGAACCAAGAGAGATGTTACCGCTGCTTTTGCCGCTATCGAAAAGGAATCAGCCAAAGTGGGTTTGACGATAAATGAGGGTAAAACAAAGTATATTCTGTCTACAAACAAGGGAGCTCGGCGTTTAGTCTCCCACGTTTCATCCGGCAGCTATAACTTTGAAGTATAACTTTGAATTGGAGAAGGCGCGCGCAAAGCAGAGGCGCCTGACGAGAGCTGATGAGGTCGGTTGAAATCCGGACACGGGTTGTTACGACCACCTAAGTAAGTAAGTAAGTAAGACATGTATAATTTTTTTAACACCACAATCGATATCAGAGGATGCTTAGTGGCAGTCATTTAAAATTTTTCCAAATTTGGCCCATGAAATGAGTTAAATTAATTTTACTAACGGCACTTATTTCTGGCGTTTTGTTGCTTCAATTAGTTTTACTTTAGTAAATGTTTTCTAACGGCACTTGTTTCTGGCGTTTTGTTAGTTAAATTAATTCCACCTTAATTAATGTTTTCTAACGGCACTTATTAACACGTGTACTTGTTTGTTACTTTACTTAGCACCAATTGGTCTCTCCTCGGGCTCCAGTTAAATTAAATTATTATTAAGTTTTATAAAAAATATTTTTTGGACCGAACAGGTCTTTATTGAATCGACTGAATCGACTGAAAGCCGTGACTTTTAATGTTTTGTTAATCAAAGGTTCTGCTGACTGTGCGCTTTCCACGGGAACGCTGGTCGTTGGTTTCAGTTTGATGTCTGCTCTACTTTTTGGCCAATTTCAAAACGGTTTTGGCTTCACCTATAAAAAATTAAAAATGTTGTTACGGCTTTTTAGACTTAAAGTAACGATATTTGATGCACATATTTGCTTGTGTTTTAAGAATTAAGTTTTCTCTGTGAGAAAAAAGATATGTTACTATTTTTAAGAGAAAATAATTCTTGAAAAGACTTGTAAAGTACAAATGAACTGATATACGTATTTTTGCTAACATCATATTAATGTAATTTTATTAGTATTACCTTATGTTTTTTAAATTATGATTGTTCTAAATTATGAAGTCTAATAATAATCAACAAGTAAATGTTTTTAAACTTGTTTTTGTGTTTCTTTTATATCTATAATCAATTTTGCTTATATGTATCTTTAAAATTGAAAGTGGAATATTTTTGTGGGATATAAAAATTGTAAGTATATCTTTGTATTCTTTGTATAAGAATTGTAGTATCTTATATTTTTTAACAAAATGAATATTTCTACAAGAAACTTCTAACAATATACACACACACTGATTCTAAGAACCCAACACGTGCGGTCATGATATGGCAGTTAAGGAAGTAGTGACAGTACTCTTGAAAAAAAAAATGAAAAGGTTAATATTCAAACAAATGACAACCTATAAACGCCTTTTATGAGAAAATAGCCTGTGTGCAACGACATCATTTCTTCACTGAAAATTTGGCAGAATACATGGAATTTAAGTAGAACTGAATTAAATTTCAAATCCAAAGCATACTTGTGTCAGGATCAATACAATCAATGCTTATTTGATGTTAGGTTTTAATCGATAAAAGGAAAAAGACAATTTTATGAAGATCATTAAATGTATTAAATATGTCGTTCCTCTAACAGAACGTCTGCTTAACTTGCACTCTCGCCGACGTCAGACCCCTTGCATTTGCTTAGACTTGATTGTTGATGAGGATGAAGATAAATGACGTTAATTGAATAAAGAAAAAAAAATCTCAAAAGGTTAAGCATTATTTTTACACACAAACGCGTAAAGGGTATATTAACTTTGTCGTCCCGTTTGTAACGCCAATTAGGAGGCGTGGCAGGTATAGAAAAGTATATATATTTTTGATCAGTATCACCTCCTGAGTAGATTTTCGTGTGTCCTTCTGTCTCTCCGTCTGTCTGTCGACACGATTACAGCCCTAATTTTAAAGCTATCGTGATGAAGTTTTTTTTAAAAAAATAAGATCATGTTCGAAAATGAGCCAAATCGGATGAAAACCACGTCTACCTCCCATACAGAGTGACTTTATTAATTTTTACAGTAAAATTTCTCAAAAATCCACAAAAATTAAGGAAATACCTTCAAATTTTGCACATAAGCTTCGATCTTCAATATCAATTCTGATTATGAAATTTGAAAAAATCGAACTAAAATCTCGTCTACCTCCCATACAAAGTGGCGCTTTTATTAAAGTAAAATCTCTTAAAAATCCTCAAAAGTTAAAGATATGTCTTAAAATTTTGCACATGAGCTTTGATAATTAATATAAACCATCTGTATAATATTTGTTAAAATCTGATGAAAACCAAGCCTACTTCTTATACAAAGTGGCTTAATTTTAAACTAAAATCTCTTAGAAATCCACAAAAGCTAAAGGAATGTCTTAAAATTTTGCACATGAGCTTTGGTATATAATATGTACCATCTATAATATTATATCTCTAATATTCGGCAAAATCGGATGAAAATCACGCCTACCTCCCATGCAAAGTGACGTCATCAAAATAGGAAAACTTTCGTAAATAAATAAAACTGAATGTCATAGTGTCTGTTGTGGCTAAAGACTAAACACGAATATACTTTAATTCGGCCGCGGGGGAGGGGGGGGGGTATTTTAGCTTCGGTACCCTGCTGAAGCTCCATTCCTTACTAGTTTAAACTACTACTAGTGATAACGCCTCGAAAATCGGATGTACGTCCCTATTTCGCTTTGGAAATCACACTTTCTCAATCACATTGAAGCGAGTTCGTGTCTTAACTCTTTTTCCCATTTTTTCAACTTTAAACGCTCATACATATAACAATCTGCAATGCCAGCCCCATAAAGAAGTCATTCCTCTTCTTCAAAACATGAGGACTCAGTGGCTCTCAGTGATCTTCGGGCAGTTCTACCTTCTTTTGATGCGGCCAGAGCTCTGACTTCTGACCTTTTCAAACGTTCTTGGATCCGAGACATGGCGAAATCATATGTGACGTTGCCAATCGGGATGCCCAATAGGTTCATTATTTGAAGTATTGGCAAAAAACCTTCATTAAATATGACAGTTGCAATATAATTGGCAATCTCAATAGTGCGTGCGCCGGTGTGCATATGCTTCGGTGCGAATGACCACAGCACTGCGTTGAAAGATTCGTTGCTGTTTTGAGTTTCGGAGCCAAGGCATCTGTTCAACAAATCATCGGCTGACAGTGCTTCGTAAATAGGTTTGATAGCTTCCTGGATTCTCTGATTTAGTGGTGCATACGTATGCTTGAAGATGTCGATTGTCCCTTCTGCTACCGCTTTTTGCCAGGCGCATCAGCTCTACGCACCGGTAGTACAGTTTTAGTGCTGTGGATCTTCATCAGTGGAGATTTTGTGCAAAAACGGTGCCCAAACAGCCTTCTTCATGTCAGCAACCGACTCTGGATGACGGCGAATAGCGAGGCCATAATATGTTGTTAGTTCAGAGATGACTTTGTCTGTGAGTTTGCCTGCACCCTTGCCGCCAATGCCTCTGTTCTCTTTTTTGGCCTTGCGGAGTCTGGTGCCCATTCTTTTTTGGACGTGCGATATACATTCCATTTTTCGACGATTGGGTCGTCATCGTACGGATCGTCGTCTATAATAGCTTTGAATGTCTTTGAGTCGCCATCGCCGATATACTTGCAGTATTTTACGCCATGCTTTTGGACTGATATGGCGAATATTTCCTTTATCGCATTCACCTCACATCTTCCCAGAGCTTCCTTGATGGTTGGCACGGCATTCCTCTTCGTGGTATTCAATCCAAATTTCATATGCCAGTGATCTCTTCTCCTTTCTTAGCTTCCCAATACTTGCAACTGTTGCATACAAAGTGCATACTTTACAACAGAGTCGATTTTTTTTTTTACTGTGTTTGCCGATCAACGTTGTAGTGCTGTATAGTGAAGAAAATCCACGTTTTTTGCCATCACCTGATACGGTAAACATTGCTGGGTCGCACTGTGGATCGGCTGTGACCATGGCATCTTTCTCTTCTTTCGCGGCTTTTGAAAGAGTGTATCCATAGATCGCGCTTGCAGCTGTATGAAAGTTCTCCAGGGCAGTGTAGTATAACGAGTTACCCACACCTCTGCCGATATCCATGAGGCCACAAAACGTGTTAATGCCTTTTGGCTCAGTGCCTAAAAGCCTCATAGCAAAATTCAAGCGCCGGTATATCAAATATGATTTGCCAACCAAAGACGACGAAAAAATATATGTAGTGGTCGGGCAAGCGCAGTGAACACCAATTTTGAAGCCAATTCCATACGGTGATGCTTTTTTAAACTCGATTTTTCCTTCACATTTGGCACATATCACCAGATTAGCAATCGCCGAGAAAACTGTATAAAACTCCAAAATGCAATTCTCCGTCTTGTTGTCAATGCATATGTACTTGTGAATTCGGTGTCCTTATCTATTTCGTGTTGCTTACCACGAAACTGGCGTTTCAAGGGACGAGTTTTTCGATTGCTACCAGTGTTTATTTTATTTTTATTTCTATTACTTTTCTATCCATAGTATTTAGCACAAACAAAAATTTTTATCAAAACTGTACTTTTCAAAACTGGTTTATAGCTCAATTCAAAGTGAACTAAACGCTGCCAACATTCGAATACCTAAGCTCTAAAATGTGTATTAATTTACTTTTAAAATGCGTATACAAACAAGTTATTACCTACTAAAGAACGCGTTGAACGAAATTCGGTGGTTGCTTCAAACCGTTGCATTCAGAAAGTAGCCAAAATCGAAGAAAATATTGCCAACCAGGAATACTCCCTTAATAATAAATTCATGTATAAAATAAAAATCACTGTTCCATATATAACTTGTTGTTTTATAGTAAAGGGTGGTTAAATTTTAAGGGCCGATGTTGAATGTGAGCCACACCTAAACATCAAGTATTTTTCTACATTTCATTTGACATTTCTTAATTTCAGATTAACTCAATATGAACAATCGAAAGACACAATCGAGCAACGCGTTTAAGTTATTCTGGCTTATTATGGAAATGGGCGTTCAAATCAAAATGCATATCGTGCACTTCGTGATTTTTTTGGTCAATTTAATCGTCCAAATGTACGTACAATCGGAAAAACCGTGCAAAAATTTGAGCAAACCGGATCTGTAGGAGAGGTGAAAACACCAGTGCATGCTTGTACAGCTCGTACTGCAGAAAATATTGCTGCTGTTCGCGATAGTGGCTGAAGAGCCGTCCACCTCAACTCGTCGTCGTGCCCAACAATTGCACCTCTCACGCCAGTCGTTGATGAATATTATCAAGATCTAAAGCCTATTGACCATTTCAAAAGTCGTCAATGGTCAGAATGGTGGCAAGAAATGGCAACAGTGGATGATCAATTTTCGAAGATGTCAATTGGCCGCCAAGAGCATGTGATTTGACACCGTTGGACTTCTTTCTTTGGGGTTATTTGAAAAAAAAGGTGTACGTCGATAAGCCAGCAACAATTCAAAAGCTAAAGGATGAGATAATTCGGCACATTAACGGCATAGAACCTCACTTATGCCTCAGCGTCATCGAAAATTTGGACCATCGGATGGAGGTGTGCCGCCGAGGTCGCGGCGGCCATTTGGCCGATATTTTGTTCCATACATAATTGAACCATACCAATATTATCATAATAAAAAAAAATGACAATAATTTCCTAAACAATTTGTGTTTTATTCACATCGGCCCTTAAAATTTAACCACCCTTTATAATTAAGCCTGACAAGCTTGGCTTAATTCAATTTTATTTATATTGAGTTTGTAGACTGAACTTTACTTCCGAATAAAAACTCTTGCTATCAGGTTATGGATCTGCAGCTATTTTTGAATTTATAATCCAAAAAAAATAAAAATTTTTTTTGTTGATGCAATGGCGACCTTACGGAATATGCACCAACTGGAAAAGTTAAAGAGACGCGAAAATTTCGCGCATTGGTCGCTTGGAGTGCAGACAATTCTCGAAATGGAGGAATTGTGGAACATTGTTCAAGTACGGAAAAGTTTTGAGGAGCTAACGGCTACAGAGTGGAAGTCAACTGTGAAGGCTAGCGGACGAATCGTTTTGGCTCTAGGAGGAGACAATTATGTGCATATTTAAAGCACAAAGACATCACATAAGCGTGGGAGAAACTTAAGCAGATGTTTGAAGACAACGGCTTGATGAGGAGGTGTAGCTTGCTGACGCAGCTTACTAACTACTAGTTAGAGAACTGTGCATCAGTGTCTGATTACGTAAATGGCATTATCTCTACAGCAAATAAGCTAACTCGATAAATTGTTGCATTACGGATGAATCGGTTGGGTCACTCCTGCTTGCTTACCAGAGGAGTATAGACCCATGATCATGGGGCTTCAAAGTTGCGGAATAGAGGTAACCGGTGATTTTGTAAGGACGAAACTTCTTCAAGATATTCGTGAAGGCACGCCAACAGACGGTGCAGCTGCTTTTTATGGAAAGAAGTGTAGCGGCAAAGGTCCGCGATGTTTCAACTGCAATGAAACTGGACACATCGCGAAGAATTGTCATAAACGGAAGACCGATAAACACAAGAAAAACTCAAATAATCGTAACTTTTCTGCATTTGTGACAGGTTCAATCGACGAAGACTCTTGGTACATTGACAGTGGAGCGTCTGAGCATATGTCAAGAATAGCTGATTGGTTTGTTGATTTAATGATGGGTACAGAAAGAAACGAGATTGTGATAACTGACAACAAAATCGTTAATGCATATGGAAGCGGAACAGTGCATCTAAATACGTCAGTGAACTCAGTAGATTGGCATATCGATATTTTTAATGTGCAATATGCACCTGAATTAGCAGCGAATCTTTTGTCGGTAAGCGAAATAGTTAAAAAAGGCCACAAAGTCGTGTTTGGCCCCAAAGGTTATGAAATTTTCAGTCAGCGTGGCGATAAGATGGCAACTGCGAAGAAATCTAATGGTATGTACAAATTAGTTTGTAATTTCAACTCTGAATTCGCACACCGAGCATTTGCAAAGTCAAAATCAGAAGATTACGATTTGTGGCATCAAAGGCTTGGTCATTTGCATGCCAATGCATTGAATTTGTTAAAAAATGGGATGGCAACTGGAATAAATTTTAAGAATGCGGACAAGATTGAAACATGCGTATCTTGCGCGAAAGGAAAACTAAAGCATGCAGTCTTTCCAAAAGAGGGTCATCGCGTCTCAGAGAAGTTGGCATTGGTACACACCGACCTTTGTGTACCAATGGAAGTTACGTCGATTGGCAGCAGCAAATACTTTTTGACATTTATTGATGATCGCACTATGATGATATTCGTTTATTTTCTTAAATCGAAAGCTACAGTGAAGCAGTATTTTGAAGCAGCATTTGCGGAGAAGCAAACTGGCATGAAAATCAAAATTCTTCGCTCGGGCAATGGCACCGAGTACGTAAACGACTATATGAGGTCAATCTTAAGGAGATTGGGTCTTCAGTATCAAACAATGGCTACGTACAATCCAGAACAAAATGGGGTTACTGAACTCATGAATCGGATGTTAATGGAGAAGGCAAAAGTATGATGGTGCATGCGAATTTGCCAAAGGAGTACTGGGCTGAAGCAATCAATACGGCGGTTTATTTGGAGAATCGGTCCCCACACAAGAATCTGGCGTGCACTCTTGAGGAATTATGGCAAGGTAAGAAACCAAACTTATCACATTTAAAAGTATTCGGTTGTCTTGCTCTTTGTCATATCCCTAAACAGAAACGCCAGAAGTGGGACTACAAATCGGTAGAATGTATATTCATTGGATAAGCAGGGAACACCAAGGGTTATCGGGTATACAATCCAAGATCGAGGAAGTTTGACATCAGCCGCTGTGTAATTATAAGCTTTTATTTAACTTGCTTCGTTCGAATATATGTATGCATGTCCGCAAATCTTGCACACAATTTTTCGACAGCTTGTGGGTCTCCGATTAACCTGAAATTGAGCACACATGTGTAAGCCCGGTGACAATTCAATATTATGAAAAATTGTTGCCACACCCCTTTACAGCCCACAAATTAATATAAATGCTATATCTCGAAAACTACTAGGCCGATTCAGATGAAATTTTGGAAGTAAATTTCCTTCAAGTAGTAAATGGGGTTTAAGAGAAAAATTTGACCACTTCCCTTTTACCGCCCACAAATTAATATATCTCAAAAGCTACTGGGATGTTTTAGCTGAAATTTTGAATGACATTCAAGTATCGCATGTGTTAAAAAAAGTGTTGCCACACCCTTTTTTACCGCCCACAAATCAATAAAAATGCTATATTTCGAAAACTACTGGGCCGATTCATATGAAATTTTGGTAGTAAATTTACTTCAAGTAGAAAATGGGGTTTAAGAAAAAATGTCCCACATCCCCTTTTGTCACCCACAAATTCATATATCTCCAAAACTACCGGGCTGTTTCTGCTAAAATTTTGGCAGTAAATGTCCTTCAAGTATTGCATGGGTTAGAAAAAAAATGTTGCCACACCCCCTTTTACCGCCCACAAGTCAATAAAAATGATATATCTCCAAAACTACTAAGCCGATTCAGCTAAAAATTTGGCAGCACATTTACATCAAGTAGGAGATAGGGGTTGAAAGTAGGCCACACCTCCTATTTGCGCCCACAAATCAATAAAAGTGCTATATCATAATAAAGTATATATTGCAAAAAATAATGTAAATGGTATAAATAATGTTATTATGTACTGTTAAGGTTAATGGTTTAAAAAATTAAAATGCAATATGTAAGGCTTTCAAAAAAAAAGATGTTCATAATAAACCTTTAAGACTAAGAGTAAAAAATAAAAAAAAATTATAAAAAAAATTTTTAAAAAATAAGCTTTTATTGAAAACCAAAACGTGAACTAAAAAGAAAAAAATTAATTTCAGTGACATTTGTCATATATGTATATAGTGGGTATATTCTAGATTCAGAAGAACCTTTCTCTTGGTTACCCATCATCATAATAAAAGCGTACGTAAATAGGTAAGTTCTAGGGACGTATATAAATTTAGAAATTTTCAAAATGTTCAAAATTTTCAAAATTTTTTTTTGTATATTTTTATTTAAAGAAAATTCTTTCTATGGATTTTGAGAGAAAACCGATACAGAATGGATTCAATTTCCAATCGGTGAAGAACGTACAAAAATCCCAACTAAAGTGGGGGTTGGTAACACCGTTGAAACTTCTTCTACAAGCCATGAAGAAGATCCAGTAGTCGCTGAGGAATCATTCTCATCAGCTTGTGGTGATACGAATGAAGTGGGGGATAAGAGCAGCAGCGATCCAGAAGTCGTTGTGGAAGAGAACAGTAGTAGTGCAGAATTCGTTCTAGATGAATGCAGCAGCAATTTACAAATCAGTGATGAAGAGAGTGATGGGACATTAACTGAGATTGCTGAGCCACTCCTTCGTCGGTCAAAACATTTCAAGATTTTACAATACAACTGCATGTGTAAAATAGTTGAAGAAGACGACGATCCAAATTCTGTCAACGAGATCATGCAACGAAAATATAAGGAATTGTGGCTAAAAGCAATGCAAGAAGAATTTAGCAATGCAAGCTGTCTGCTGCAACACAAGAAGCTATGTGGTTCAAGTATCTTGACCAAGAAATACGAGATGAGACGAAAAACCCTATTAAAATTGTTTGTGATAATAGAAACGCTGTACATTTGGCTCTTACCAATAGATACCACGCACGATCAAAATATATTGATGTTCGTCATCACTTCATCAGATAAAAATGAGGAAATCAATATAATTAATTCGTTGGTATTGGAACAGACAATCAAATTGCTGACATACTTACTAAAGCCTTATATCAAAAGAAACATGAATACCATTGTATTAACTTGGGATTACTGTAATTCGAGTAAGGGGGTGTTAAAATGCGAATAAATTGTTCACTGTTTTATTTATTTATATTGAGTTTGTAGACTGAACTTTACTTCCGAATAAAAACTCTTGCTATCAAAGACAAAAGGCGATTTTTGACAAACTTGACAAATCTAGCTGTTTTAATAATAAGCTGTTTTAATATGAATTTTTTTTAGTATTTAACTCTTTTAAAGTTTAGAACCATGACACTATAATAAGGTAGGTTCAGCTTGGTGAGGAACTAAAAAAGAGGGAACTAGATGTGAAAGTTACTATTGCCATTAACATTTGAAGTTTAAGGCCGTCACTGCTTTGTTGTTGTTTAAGCAATTTTTGAGAAGAGAACTAACGCTGAACAAAAAAGAGTAAAAATTATTTAGATTTTAGGTCTGTTCCCGTATTTTTTGGACTAAAAATAATCAAACTGTCAAAAACGTGACTGTCACTGTCAAAAGATCTGCATGCGATTATGCAATGCAAAGAACATACGCACAGGAATGCTACGAAAGCTAGATGTCACTAAGCAGCAATTACAACGGACTGCCGAGGCCTACTCCGCTCAACTCTCGGTTAAGCTCAATCAACAAACCTCTGGACCCGACGACGCCGGCGGATTTTTGGCACATATATCCCACTTTATGTGCGCTGCCGCTGAAGAAGTCATTGGTTTCCGGCGCCCGCAACCTCGGAACCGATGGTACGTCCAGGAGTGTCGCATTGCGACGCCAGTAAAAAAAGTGATGTCGTCGAACACATTATAAAATTATCAAGGTAGTAGTGGTCTCATAAGCGATCATAAAGGGTGGCTAAATTTTAAGGGCCGATGTTGATTTTGAATAAAACCCAAATTATTAAAGAAATTATTGTCATTTCCTTTGATTATGATAATATTGATATTGTTCAATTATGTATGGAACAAAATATCGGCCAAATGGCCGCCGCGACCTCGGCGGCACACCTCCATCCGATGGTCCAAATTTTCGATGATGCTGAGGCATAAGTGAGGTTCTATGCCGTTAATGTGCTGAATTATCTCTTCCTTTAGCTCTTGAATTGTTGCTGGCTTATCGACGTACACCTTTTATTTCAAATAACCAAAAAGAAAGAAGTCCAACGGTGTCAAATCACATGATATTGGCGGCTAATTGACATCGCCACCACTTGAGATAACACGGCCATTGAATTTGTCGCGCAAAAGAGCCATTGTTTCATTAGCTGTGTGGCAAGTGGCACCGTCCTGTTGAAACCACATATCGTCCACATTCATATCTTCCAATTCGGGCCATAAAAAGTGTGCAGTTGTTGGGCAATTGACGAGTTGAGGTGGACGGCTCTTCAGCCACTATCGCGAACAGCAGCAATATTTTCTGCAATACGAGCTGTTCGAGCATGCACTGGTGCTTTCACATCTCCTACATACCCGGTATGCTCAAATTTTTGCACGATTCTTCCCGATTGTACGCACATTTGGACGATTAAATTAACCGAAAAAATCACGATCAGTGCACGATATGCATTTTGATTTGAACGCCCATTTTCATAATAAGCCTGAATAACTTTACTTGTTGAAGTTTAGGTGTGGTTCACATTTAACATCGGCCCTTTAAATTTAACCACCCTTTAGATTTTCATTTGAATGTATACTTTACCTTTTTATTATTCTTTTGAATTTGTTCGTTCTATATTTTAAATTATCTTAGACAATCTATGTTCGCCAAGCGAACTTTCACTACTTCCTTAATAATTGTATCATGGTCGCACATGTTGTATTGTTTAAAAAGCTCAAAAAAACTATCCCGTTACTTGTTGGATGACATGTGAGATCTATTTCTATACTATTTTCGATAAGCTATGTTCGACAAGCGAACTGTCACCAGGGTTTTTTTTTTACCAAATTAACTACAAAAACTTACCGACATGAAAAAATTTATCTAGCACCAGTAATTTTTGTATGTAATGTATATAATAAATAAATTTTTTATTAATTTTTCATTAACTCTAATTTCACTTTATTTATAAAAATAAAAATGTTACAACAAAACAAAAATTGCAAAATTATACAGACTATAGAAGACATCGAAATATTAAAAATCGCATTTTATTAATACTTCCTTATTTTTATTAAAGATTAGTAGAAACTGTAAAAGTAAAATAAATCATTATTCTACCTTTAATCGGTATTATTTTTCTATTATCGTAGTAAATTAATATCATTCGCATAAACTTTTTAAAATTTTTTATTATTTAAAGGAGCTCTTATAATGAAAAGCGGATGATGAAATTAAAACATGACTAAGATAATTAAAATAATTATGTTTTTAAAGTTTAGAGGTATTTTTAGTTTTTTTAAGCTTTAAAAAAATTGCCGAAAGGCTAAAAAATTTACCATTTTACCAAGCCAAAAAGTTTTTACCAAATGTGGTCATATTTTACCAAAACGGCAACGCTGACTGTCACTACGACCTTGATAATTGTATCATGGTCGGACATGTTAGATTGCTTGAACGTTCAAAAAAGTGTCTCGTTACTTGTTGAATAGCACGTTGAAACGTTTGACAGGAGCTATTGATTTATGAATACCTTATTAAATTTTTATTTTTTCCACTTATCCAAATATGAAACAATATTTTCAGATATGAAAATGATACACAAATGTGCTATGAAAATGTAAATGAATGTAAGCTTTTTGAATTCACCATTTACAAATGTTTTTTGTTTTAATTTTGCGACGATAATCGGCGGCAATACATAACCGACTATCGATGCCTTAATTTACACAATGCTTATATGTATATTTCAGGGCTTTTCAAATTAGTCCTACCCTATAGAAAAGTCTAGCTACGCCCATGTGTGGGTGTCATAGTTATCTGTACTTTCCGACCGGCTTTGTTGCTCTGCGGCTGCCTTTCTCTGGATCAAGAACACTGTAGTTAGTTTACTCCGTATTTATTCATAGATTAAGACTCCTGCAATATATTCAGACTCTTTATTTATTTATGATCAACTCTTAACACACTCTTCATAACAATTCTTAATCACAATCCAATACAGAATTCGGTACAGAATACAGAATACCTTATTTTTGCTGAAGCAGAGATATATATAAAATATCTGGATTCCAAAATCTTTAAATTATTGCTTTTTTTACATTATTATTCTCTGTTGACACTTTTTGTCACATTGCTATTGTGTAACATTCTTAACTTATCTTACTTCCTAGTTAAATTATATTCTCATAAAAGCATACATTATTTAATGATCATTGACATTTATGCATTTTCAGTTGGTCACAAAAAATACGGCCAACAGCTGCATGATACAAAGTAGATCAAATATCTAACAACAACGCGACTCAGGTGTCAGGCGCATAGCATCGTTCATGTGTGTGACTTTATTTTGTTAAGTCATCATATTACTAATTGCTGCTATAACTTAAGCACGCGCTCATGAGCACGTATCATGAATTGAGGTAGGTCGGCGCTTAAAGCAATTTGTGCTGCGTTTTATTTTACTATCTGTTATGAACGCCGTCCGTTCAATTCATGACCAAGGCTAGTAAATACTTGATATCACCATTTATTTATTTAAGCTTTATTTGGTTTATGACGACTGAGTGACAACAAGAGCGTCAGACCCTGGACATTGTCGCACGTGGATTCGAAACCTCATGGCAGCAGAATTTTTTTTTTCTTTATTTTTCGACTGGTTTTTTAAAATTTTTATAAAAACAAAAAAAAAAACAACCCCTTACTTGACGATGGTGTGAAAATAATTGTTTTTGCATGTGCATTCGCATGTTATTGAATGTTAGAACAAACGCTCTGTTGACGTAATTTTTTTTTAAAGCAAATTACGCCACTATTCGATAATAGCTGAGCTGGTGCATAGGAAAATTGACAGACTAGCACGCGAGCGGCCCAGATTCAATTACCGCTATGATAACATTAAAATTGAATATAAAATAATAAAAATTATAAAAATTATATATACTCTTTGTTACAAAATATCAACAAATATGTCAAATTTAAGGGTGCACAATACCCAACACCTTAAATGAAATTTTTGATATATTCAGTTTTTAAGAATTTTTTTATTTTATTCTAAAATACTCCTTTTTATTTCAAAAATAATTTTATTTTTTCTTGCAAAAAAAAAATTTCATTTTGATATAAAAAAAAATTCTTTGGTACTTAAACAAGTACAATTTTCTTTAAAATTTAGTACATTTTCTTTGATTTTAGGGTGTTGAACGCACTGGTCCATGCTCATCAAAATTCGACACCAAAAGACGAATAGTGTTGTCAGACGGTGCTAGTTTGCCACGATATTTTCGAAGATTTGCACGTTGAGTTAACACAATTGAACGACTATTTTCAATGCACAGCGTAACTATTTCGGTGTAAAGCGATTCATTGTTCAAATTGTACGGAGTTGACGTTTTGAAAAATGTCTTATTCAGTGATTACATAAAAAAAAACGAATTGGCCATTTCAGCCATTGAAAGGACTTTGACCGAGCTTCTTATTATGTGATTTGATAATCACATAAAATATGGTGCACTCTGTATTTCTAACCACTTTGCTGATTTTTTTATGTCGACTTATGGCATTTTATTTTCTCGGCAAAAAATTCTGCTCTCTGAGAGTACAGGAATTTTTTAAATTTTTTCCTGAACCCAAAAAATGTTGACCTGTTGTTAGTCGAGAAAAGAACATTAAAATGCAACATTTTTGTCAATGTTGTGTTGGCTGCCCTACTATATCGAGAAACGTCAAATAAATTGCAAATAGCAAAACACAAAATTAAATTCAAAATGTCTGGAGAAGAAAGTTTTGTTGAAGGTAAATTTACTTATTTGTAATATTTTCGATAATATTGTTAAAACTTTTACATATCAGAAATTTTATGTTTAATTATAATATTTATTGTAATTTGTAAAGAAAACGCTCACACAATATTTCTTAAACATGCCACTTTGTTTCTTCAGTTGGTAGCATTTGAGGGCAGAACTCTGAAACCGTCGATATTGAGACTGCAAAAATTCTGCATTTTTTATACTGTTCAGGTCAAAATTTTCGAGAAAAGAACACGATTTAATTTTTGGGGTCAACATTTTTTTGAGAAAAGAACACAAAAAGTGCAGAATTCTCAAAGAGGGCAGAAAAAATACTGAATTTTTTCGAGAAAAGAAAACGCCATTAGTCATTATCTTTTTTTGATAATATTTAATCGTGGAATATTTCTCTCCCATTAGTAAATACCAAAATAGTTTTAATAACATAAGAATTATTAGCCCCTATCACTTTGTTTTTAGTTCTTCTTTAAAGCCTTCAAGCGTTGCCCAAACTTTTTGAAGCAATTGTTACATCACAATTATCACTTAGTATTAAGTCTTTGATATCTCCATCAGAGATTTGCATAAAACCATTCGTCATTACTTGCTACTCGAATAACATTCGCCGTCAGCCACAATCGCGCAAAAAAAGAATGCATGCACGATTGCTGCTAAGCACATCTTTTCACGATTGCGAAGCGAAACAAAAGCACCATCCAGGCAATGCAGACATTCGGAACATTCGCTTAAAGCTCGAGTGTGTGTCGCAGCTGGAGTTTCTGCTGCTGCATGAGTTTTTGTTTTCGTACTTCACTGCCGTTTTCTAGCAGCTTATTGGTAAGGAAACTACTGTTCTGCTTTTAATAATTTACTTATTTTAGATTTATACGAGTATATCTTTTTTCAACGCAGTTCAATATATTATATAATCATTAATTTTTCAATTAATTTTTCATAAAACTTATAATTTAAGAGTTAAGATTCAGTTCAAATAAGGTTCAGTTTAAGATTTTTTTTCAGTTAACAATCAATACAATATTTTGTATTTAAAACGATGTTAGTAAAAAAGTCTTTATAACAGAAACAAAACAAACTTAAAAAGTACTTTCAGTAGCTCAGTATATGGATAAACAAACAAAAATAAAAATATTTTTTTTTTTAAATTTCTAATAAAACTAGTAAGGAATGGAGCTTCGGCAGGGTACCGAAGCTAAAATACCCCCCCGCGGCCATATTGAAGTATATTCGAAGTCTGTAGCCACGACATACACGATGATATTCAGTTTTATATATTACCGAAAGTTTTCCTATTTTGATGACGTCTCTTTGTATGGGAGGTAGGCGCGATTTTGATTCAATTTTACCATTTATCATAGGGATGGTTGATATTATATATCAAAGCTTATGTGCAAAATTTCAAGACATTTCATTAATTTTTGTGGATCTTTAAGAGTCTTTGTATGGGAAGTGGGCGTGGTTTTCATCTGATTTTGCCATATATCATGCAGATGTTTTATATTAAATATCAAAGCTTATGTGCAAAATTTTAAAACATTTCTTTAATTTTTGTTGATTTTTAAGAGATTTTACGTTTAAAATAAAGCCAATTTGTATCGGAGGTAGGCGTGGTTTCCATCCGATTTTATAGCCAGGATTAAGACTGAAGAGCAAAGCTTACACGCAAATTTCAAGTCATTTCTTTAATTTTTGTGGATTTTAAAGACATTTTACGGTTAATATAAAGTCACTTTGTATGGGAGGTAGGCGTGGTTTTCATCCGATTTGGCCCATTCTCGAAATTGATCTTCCTTTTTTAAAAATAAACTTATATTTTGAATTTCATCGCGATAGCTTTAAAATTGCGGCTGTAATAATGTCGACAGACGGACAGACAGGCGGACACACGGAAATCGACTCAGGAGATGACGCAGTACGCGTTGGGGTATAAATATGTTAGAAGAGATGTGTATTTTCGAACTTTAGAGCTACCCGGGTAGTTTAGAATTTTTGAGGTTTTTATTTGGAATTGAAAGGGAGTTTATTTAACGTGGTTGATGCTTGTGACTGGTTTCTGTTTGTTTTTTTAATTTTTTTTTTTTGTTGTGTTTTGTAAAACTTTTAAGTAGAAAGAGTGTTATGAAGAGCCGGACAGAGGCGAAAGGAAAGGAAACAGAGAACATGCGTTAATTTTTAAGGTTGCGAACATAGTGAACGCTTGTTTTTGATCAAATCAAATTTTCACATTGAAGCAATAAAGAAACCAAGTCATGCATCTCTTTTTCTGTAATTTGTTTTCTGATCTGATCTGCCTAACTTTGTTCCCAACCTAATAAAAGAAAGTGTTCTGAACTATCAACCGTTGTACAGTGTGCAATTTGACCAATCTGGGCGGACAAAATTCTAAGTTATTGTGATGATTCCCTGGTTTATTCCTAAACAAAAAAATTTTTTGGAGTTGGGGTCTATCTCAAACTCCCTCTTAATTGCAGGGCATTTCATTGAGTTGCCTATAGAGGGAAATTAACACTTTATGCTTTGACTTTGAAACACTAAATTGTATTAAAACAACATAAAATTTTATAACATTCTTCTCAGTTATTACAAATAATGCATGTTTAGAAGAACTTGCAGGCTTTTCGCTTTTCAAAGAAAAACCTATTTATTTTTCATCAAAAAAGCTGTAAAAATAGAAAAACATACAAAACAAGAGCATTTTTCGACTTTTGGGGACTTTTCGTTAAAATACCAAAATTTAAAAATTTTTCGAATGGAAATCAGAAAATTTTTTCTAGAATTATTTAAGTTATCCCGAGTGAGAAATAACTTTTTTTCGATTTTTTATACTTTTTTTCGTAATCGAATTGCTAAGCACTTAAAGTATTTTTGAAAAAAAAGTCAAGTTTCAACAGGTATTCCTTTTTTCCCCAATTTCGGTCTTTTCAATTTCTTGCAGAAAGTAGCTCAAGACTATGTTTAAATCATCCGTCCTGTTTTTTCCATATTTTGCATTTTTGGATTTTTGGGACTTTTTTCAAAATTTTCACATATATAAAGAAGTTATTTGGGCTTTTGGAAAAATTAGCACTTTTTTGCCATATAACCAAGTAACGGTAACTGACATGTACCGCTGCAAGTCGGCACTAGTTCAAGTGGTCCTAGGCACACCAATTTTTTTTACATTCATTTCAACATCATACGAAAAAATTGAGGCGGTACCACATAAAAAAAAACAACTTCGACTTTTTTGGGACACCCCAATCCATATGCATAAAAACTTTTTTCCAGTGCATCAAAGTGTAGCTGAATATATAGATTCTTAGTTATGCTACATTTCCATCACTAATTTAAACGAAACTTTGATAAATAACCCTGTAGGACAATCAACTAATTTAAAAGTAGTTGATAAAGTAGTTTTTTGTCAACTACAACTAGTTGAAATTCTGACTTTTTTCCATAGAACGAACTAACTTATTTTGTATGGCGATGTCCGCTAAATAAGTCAATTGACTTTCGTCTGCATATATTTTCAACTACTTGTTAAATTAGTTATATTTAAATTATTTTTTTAATTACTTTAAAATAACCAATTGAAAAGTATTACTGATGGCCTAAAGTTAATAATATTTGATGAAATAACATGGTTAAATATATATAAACTTGTAATCTAATAAAAATTTGCAATTCAAACATGTCAACATCAGAGTAGTTGCCACCTTAATATAATTAAAAGTAGTTCATATACTGGTTTATTTTAAATTAGTTTTTTAATTAGTTGTTTTTAAAAACAAGTTAGTTTGTTCCTATAGGGAAGCGACTTATTTTATTTTCAATTAATCTACATAATTTCAAAACAGTTTTAAATTGCAAAAGAAGTTAAATGTTAACAACTTTAAGCAGTGCACTTAATACAAAAACTACTCTCTTGACGCTTACAAATAATTTTTAAAAACCCAAAAAGCACCATTTTATGTTTGGCGTTTTAAATATATCGGATAAACAAACATTTTCAAATTTTTAACTAACATTAATGAAATGCCTTGAAATTTATGATATAAGCTTTGGTCTTCAATATTAATCCTCACAATGAAATTTGGAAAAATCGGATAAAAACCACCATAGAAAGTTATATTAACCGCAAAATCCCTTAAAAAACTGCTCAAATTGCAGAAATGTCTTGGAATTTTGCACATAGGCTTTTATATGTAATTACTATGATATTTGGCCAAGTCGGATGAAAGCCACGCCTACCTCCCATACAAAGTGGCTTTATTGAATACGACAATAAATTTTGCTTAAAAATCTGCAAAAATTACAGAAATGTGTTGAAATTTTGCATACAAATTTTGATATTTAACATAAGCCACTTTGTGATATTTGGCAAAATCGGATGAAAACCACGCCTACCTTCAATACAAAATGACGTCATCAAAATTTAAAAACTTTCGTAAATATATAAAATTGAATGACATCGTGTCTGTATGTACCCAAGTTCCGCCCACGTCGTTTATCCAACCCATACATATATTCTTCGGCAAAATGTTGTGAGGACCTTTCTTTCTGCCAAGGATACGCTCGTCGTATCCAGGGTCCGAAACAATTATTTATCTCCTTCTCCCGACCCCAAGTCAAAACTCAAATCTATGCTTCAATATTGATCTGTGTTTATTTTGTTTCTTTTCCTCCAATCCTTAACCTATACAGGGTAGATTAATTTATAGCCTAAAATACGACAATTACTGGGGACTATGCGACCCCAGTTTTCTGTTTGGTTACTGAGTACATAAATTTTTGAGTATTTGAAAAATGATTATTTACCCGCTGGGGTGGTGTCACACTGACAGGGTCACCTGGGTTTAGCGTTCTGTGCGTGGTTTTCTTTTACTGATAGTGTTTGTCAGTGGGTTTCGTGCGGGCGGGGGCGGTCACGGCGAACTGTACTACTTCCTGCGCTACAGCCAAACAAGCTGCCTACTCATCTACATCCGACAGTTATACTAGGCCCTGATCTCGTGTGTGTTTCGTGTAGGTTCGGATGTCGGGGCTGAACGTGGTAGCACCACTTCTTCCAGCCGCGACGATCCCCTGGGAGGCCCATTGTGGCAATAACGCGTAAAAGACGTGTCTGGTGGATGTCGGACCCGGACGTGGTAGTACCACATCTTCCGGCCCCGACAATCCCTCACACGTATTTGCACATCTTGCATCATTGGTCGCACACGATTCTATCAACTTCCCTACACAAAACTGAACGGAATTCGCGGCCGAGTGTCGAGGCAGAACGTGGTAGAACCACATCTTCCTGCTCCGACGACTCCACATGAGTGTCTACTTGCTTCGCCCGATTGTACACACGCGATATCCGAAGGATGTCGAAGCTGAACGTGGTAGAGACCACTTCTTCCAGCCCCGACGATCCTGTACATTTTCATTCACTTGTCACGAATTTACGGCACACACTCTTCCAGTCGACCTACCTTCCGGACCGCCGCTACCCGCACTCCACCACTGATGTCTACTCTTAGTGGCCCAACATCATATGGGCGACGATGACCGGGTCACCTTGAATTACCCTTCCCTGACCGCTGTCACTGTCACACCACCACTGCCTCTAAATAGTAAATTTAATATTTAAATTAAAATGGCCTTAAGCAAATACTTAAAATAACTTAAAATAATGGTGATACTTGTGAACGGTCGCTTGTTTCGCTGGTGCTACCGTGTCCCGGGAATCTGACCGTGGCGTCTGATGGAGCGGCTTGACACTCGCCTGCTCCTGCTCACCGCTGTTGTCGTGCCGTTCCTTCTTTGCTGGTACTTTACTCTTAACCGCAGTCGACGTTTTCTAATAGTGCTGCTCCTTCTCTGTCGGCACTTTACTTTTTCACTGTCGACGTTACGCAGCCGACGTTTTTTGTTACACGAGCAACCACCCGTACGTCCGCTTACTTCAACTGTTTTTACCAAAAAGCCCTCGATTCTCGTGTTGTTTGTCCTTTTATACCATTTACTCCCTGCTGTCGAACCTTCTCGAATCATACTTGCGAGTTTTCATTTCGGCGATGCTGGTAGTGGTGGTTTTGCCGCATTGTCCGTTATCCATGAGTATATAAAAATAAAATAGAGAAAAATGTTAGATGTTGCATGCAACTTTTAGACCCACCCCAAAAATGTTAATCACTACGCATTAGCCCAGCTAGTATTATTTTCTTCTCGTATGTCTCTGATTGTGCTAAGGTTCGAACAAACAGAATAGCCCCGGAGAAATGTTGGTCATGTTGCCCGAACACAACGTTTGTCATGACCGACATTTCCCCGGGCTTCTACCGGGGATTTTAATTCCAACTTACCCCATTTTCCTATCAAGGGACAAACAACTGCCCTAAATCTATTTTCTTTGATAGAAACTCAAACTAACTCTTTTCGTTAACCCTTCGTGGGTTTTGCCATTTATTCATTCGGCTTTTCACTTAATAGCTATCGAAATAATTACAAACTTATAACCTAGTAAAAAAAAAGAAAATAATAAAAAATATATTCATTAATCTAATCCTTATAGCAAAATATATACATAATAAGCCAAGAAATGGCAAGAACCAATTTGGATGGTGGGAGCGCCTGAGGACGGCAGGCCTTCCCTCCTGATTCTGTGGCCAGAGGTTCTGATGGTGATGCACCCTCCGTGCTTAAATTTCATGGCCCGCCGTACGAGCTAGAAAAGAAAGAAAATATTTATGCTTTAACATGTGGGATCAAATTTCCCAGAAATTTGGTTCCTTACATCTCCTCCTTACTTTGGGGGGACCGGGGTGGTAAATATGCGGCCGTCTCGATGGATAATAATTTTGTAGTGCCACCTATCCACGTGGGCCAGGAATCGCATGCGCCTGCCGTGTTTCCAGCGGCGGTGTCGGTGTCCTATCGCGGCTTTTAACTGTGCTTCCGTGAGAGCCGGTGCTCTTCTGTGGCCAGACTGTCATCTGTGAGCTCTCTTTCCGGCGTGAACACGCGGTTTCCGCGTGGTTCGACGTTGATGTCTGGTTTGATGAGTTCACCGATGCTCTCTGGTGAGGAACTGGATAGCCTAGGCGTGCGTATTTGGTCCAGTGACCACTGACGGCTGGGGGCTGGTGGCGACTCACGCCTCACTCCGCTGACTCGCACTATTGGCCGTGGAGAGGGATAACCTGTCACCTTGATGACACTTTCGACTCGCTGTATGGAATTTGTTGATGCTGAGGTGCGTGCTGTTGGCTCGAAGGCGATCGCGCGCTGGCTTTCAACTGGACTGTGTCTTGGTTTACTGGAGTCGGTATCAGAGGCGGTGGAACTACTGGGGCTGGTCGTACTACTTCTCGTGGAGCTACTGCTCGAGTCGGTGGAGCTATCATGCCGGAATCGTCGCGGCATCGCGCGCCCTTTTCGTAGCTTGTCATGTGGAGTTACTCCCGCTTTAGGTTGGCTAATGGGTTCAGTATCCTCACCGCTGGGCAAGTATAAACGGGGTAACACCGCTCGTGTCTCTTCTGAGGCGAGACTCTGGAGTAGTTGCGCCAGCTCGGTACGCTTGTACGCCGCGCGTTCCGCTGTGAACCATGTCTTTACATTGGTGTCGTGTAGCTCGCGTGCATGTTGTAGCTGCTGGAAGAAACTCTCCACGAACTGTAGCATGAACGGCCCACAGTCGCTACAATTTGGCTGCTGGGGTACCGCTTATGCGTGGCATGGCATCTCCTCTTCTCCCCATGTTCCCGAGGTGCAATCTGGGTATGCGTCACGACATTCTTCTTCGAAGTATCGCCGTAGCACCGGGGCGACATGGTTTCGTGGTGCGTTGGCATAGGAATCCAACACCCAGATGCAACCTCCTGGGGGATTCTGGCTGGTCTTTCGGTTCAGCCGCACGATGGCCACATACCAGTGGTACTGTTCATTGATTGGAACGATGCAGTATTTCTTGTGTACCAAACGGATCTTTCGAGTCCACCGGCGCACTTTCTCTCTACGTTCTTGCGGTGCCTGTGGAGCTGTTGGTCGTGTCAGCATGGTGTAAAAGTGGGAGCTGAACACGTGGGCATCTACTCTATCACGTAAATTCTGCTGGTCGTACATCCACCTCAGGTACATGTCGACAACCACGTCATTCAGGAATAGACCAACTTCGATGCACATATAATCGCAGATTCGCACGGTGATGGCACCTTTAGGGTAAGTTGCGACGATTAGCATAGGTGCGGTGTTGATAATGTGTCGATCGGTGCCGATCTTCTGTGGGACCACGGCGGTCGATGAAGTGGCTGGGGCGACTGTGAGCTCCTCGTGGACAATACGCCGGCAATCTTCTTCAGTTTCTGGTGACTGCTGCATTTTCGATATTTTCCGTATATTTTTTCCTTTATTTTTAGGATACCAACGGCTGGTTAGTGGTGTCTTCTTTAACCTCTGCAACTTGTTTAAAGTTTGACTGTTGACGACTTTAAATACCCAGGGTTGTTATACGATCTACTATAATCTAAGGGTTGGTTCATACTAGCCTCAACACTGTATTGGTATGTCGGCCTGACAGTCTCGTTTGTCAGCCAGGAGTTTGACGCGTTCGTGACATACGCTGTAGAAAGAGATGAAGGTTTAATTTATGTTTTAGCTGGGTAGATAGTATTTTCTTTTCTTAGCTGGGTATGGACCGCGTGTCCAAGGCTCTCAAGTGGTTTTCGGTTCGCTTGACTATATGGCCCTAGACTTAGCAAAACCTCTCTTTTTTTTTTTTTGTTTATATTACAAATTTGACGAGTTAGGATTTCTAGGGGTTTTCTAACTTAGAACACGGGTACTTTCACCCGTGGTAATGTCGGACCCTATTCCCAGTTGTCGTAATTGCAACGGCCTCTCTGGGCCCTGGTTGACAGATTTATTTCTGTCATTGTATTGGACGGCGTTTGGCTCTATCTAACGATGGCTGCTGTCCTACTTAATAGTGACGGGGGTACTCCTCTTTCGGACTTACCGATGGTTTCCTCTTCCTCGTCCACTCTGTAGTTGTTTCTGCGGCTGCTGCCGCGATATCGCAGTCTTTATTACCATGGATGCTGCCAGGAATTTTATTATGAATATTTTAACATTTTGCTGGTTGTTGACTTAGGCTCTTCTTTTGATGGCTGTCATTTCAACGCTAGGCAAATCGGTGACAGTGGCTCGATCCTCATGATGGCTCTCACTGGCTTTGACAGTTGTTACAGACGGATGTCGCCGCTTCTTCACAGTCTTTTTACGTGGGTGCTGCCACGACTTCACAGTCTTTTAACGTGGGTGCTGCCACGACAAAAGAAAAATTGAATGTCTGAGGTTATGGTGTGTATATGAAATTTACCTTGTTGTAAAATTTCTTGAGGTCGCTGACGTGTGCATTTCGTACGCGAGTGTCTCCTTTCTTACGTATCTGGATGATGACCGGGGAGACATAACCCATCACCTTATACGGGCCTTCAAATTTCGGTGCTAGTTTTGCGGCGAAGTTGCTTATCGCGCTCGACAGAGGGTGTTGTCGAACCAACACCTCCTCACCTACGTCGGGCTTCCAGTCACGTCGTCGCAAATTATAGTGACGCGCCTGGTCGCGCGTAGCTTGACTAAGTTTGTGACGAACGAGTTTGAAGATCTCTTGTAGTTGAGTGGCTCGTGCTGGTGGCGATTGTATTTCTCGGCCGGTACCGGTGGTGTGTTCATCGTAGAGAGCGCCGGGCAACCTTGGCTCGCGTCCCTGTACTACGAAGGCGGGACTGTAACCCGTAACATCTGACTTGCTGCTATTCATGGCCAGGGAAAACTCAGGTAACTGTTCATCCCATGTTTTATGTTGGTGCTGGCAGAACTGGGCTATCATTGTTTTGAGGGTTTTGTTGGCTCTTTCCGTAGGATTCTCCTGCGGGGTATATGGAGCCGTAAATTGTTGTCTCACTCCCAACTCGCGCATGAAATTTTTAAAGGATCGGCTGGTAAATTGAGTACCATTATCGGAGATGAAAACCTTTGGTACTCCAAAGCGTGCGAGGATGCGTTCCCGGAAACCCTTCTTCAAACCTTCACTCGTGGCTTTCCGTAGAGGGATTATCTCAGTCCACTTGCTGAATTTGTCGTGGAACACCAAAATAGTTGTATTTCCATGTTTTGAACGTGGCAGAGGTCCAATAAAATCGGCGCACACGACTGCCCAGGGTTCTTCTGCTACGCGTGACAACATTTTGCCGGCTGGTGCCTGTTGATTTGGTTTGTACCGCTGACAGGTTTCGCATTGTCTGACGTATCGGCTGACGTCTCTGAACAGCCCAGGCCAATAATACCTGTTGGTGATCCGGGCTATGGTCTTGCGTACGCCCAGGTGTCCTGCGCTTGGTTGGTCATGATTTTCCCTTATGACTCTTAGCCGCCATGGGGTTGGCATGCATAATTTCCACGGTGCAGCATCCTCATCTCCGATCTGATTCGGTATATGCCTGTATAAGTTTCCATCCTCCTCGATGTAGTCCGAAAATTTTTCAGGATCTTCACGCACTTCCGCTTTTCGTCGATCGAGCCATGCACACACCGATCTTCCTTCGGACTGGCTAGTGGTCCTGCCTAAGTGTTCCAACGGGCTTCGAGAGAGTGCATTATATTGTTGGAGCTCCAGGGCCTATGCTATGCGGCCGGACGGGCTTTCTATGGAATTTAACCACTTTAATGATAAATGGTCTGTGATAACCACGAATTTGTACCCTTCTAGGTAGCAGCGCATTTTCCGGATGCCCCAAACAATGGCTAGGCACTCCTTTTCTGTGGGGCTGTAGTTTTTCTCAGCCTGTATGAGGTGTCGGCTGGCATAGGCGATCACACGTTCCACGCCATCGAATTCTTGCGTTAATACTGCCCCCAGCCCATAGTCGCTGGCGTCTGTTTGCAGTACGAAAGTCTTGTTGAAATCTGGGCAGGCCAAGACAGGTGCTTCAGTAAGTTTTTGTTTTAATGTCTCGAATGCCGTCTGTTGCTCAGGCCCCCATTTCCAGTGTTTGCCCTTTTTCAATAATAATGTCATTGGGTGGGCGATAGTGGCGAAGTCCGGCACGAATCGCCGGTACCAAGAGGCCACTCCTAGGTAGCTCCTCAACTCTTTCAGGTTGGTGGGTGGTGTCAGCATCTTAATGGCTTCCACCTTGTCAGGGTCGGTGTGTATGCCGTCACCGCTCACGACATGTCCTAAATATTTTGTTTCCGCTCTGAAGAACTCACACTTCTCCACGTTGAGTTTCAAATTTGCTTCGCGCAAGCGTCGGAACACCTCCTTCAGGTTTTTAAGGTGTTCTTCCTTGGTACTACCCGTGACAATAATATCATCCAAGTAAGCGAAAGCGTGTGGTTCCATTTCTGGCCCGATTATTTGATCAAGCGTGCGCTGGAAAGTGGCTGGGGCAGAATGGAGTCCAAAAGGCATCACCCTCCACTGAAATAGACCACGTCCTGGAACGGTGAAGGCGGTGTACTGTTTACTCTGGGGATCCATAGGAATCTGCCAGTATCCGTTCTTCAGATCTAAGCTGCTAATGTAACGAGCATTCCTTAGCCGGTCCAAAATATGATGTATTCGAGGTAGTGGGTATGCGTCTGGGGCGGACTTGGCGTTGAGTTGGCGATAGTCGATGCACAGCCTCCAGGTGCCCGTTTTTTTCTTCACCAACACAATCGGGGCGCTGTGAGGGCTATGAGAAGGTTCGATACATCGCTTCGCTAGTAGATCGTCGACTTCCTGATTTATGATCTCCTGCATCGCAGGATTTCGCGGGAAGTATCGCTGTTTTAAAGGCCGGTCGTCTAACATAACTATTTTGTGAGGTGTTACCTTGGCCGTACCTTCTAATGCCTCAAATTTCTTGAGTTCATCCCGTAAAAATTCATCAACCGAGGGATTGGTGGCCGTGGATTCGATGGTGGCAGTGGTGCACGCCGGTTCGTCATCTGTGAGCTGCGCGAGAGGCTGTAAGGTAATTGTCTGCCCGCCGCAGCTAAAAGTGGCTCGGGCCTGCGCTAGAAAGTCCATTCCTAGTAATAGTTCGTCGGCGACGCCGGGTAGTATCAATAGTGTTGTTTTGCACGTCGTCTTCCCCAAGGTTATGGTCACCCTAAGACTCTCTGTCACTACCTTGCGTGAGCCGTCAGCTAACCGCACGTTGGTGGTAGTTGGTCTGCTGTTCAGAGGGGTGCGTAATCTGCTGGCGAGAGTTGGGCTCATAAAACTTCGTGTGGCTCCTGTGTCTATGGCCGCTACTTGGTTTTGCGTTCCGACCCGCACGTGTGCCGAAAGATGGCGGTCGTTGGCTTGTAAATAATTTATATCTCCTGAGGGCTGGTGGTGTCGGCCACACCCTCTGCTCCTCCGAGGGTGGGCCCGCTGGCGTTTCCCGCGGCCGGTTGTTGATGGTCCTCTCGATGTGGGTTCACTCTTGACTCACAATTACACCCAGAGATCACTCGTTTATTCCAGCATTGACGTGGCAGGTGGCATTCTCGGCCACACAAGTGGCAATATGGTGGTGACCTTGAATTATCGGGTTTCACGGGAGTGGGTGGTGCTGCTTCCTCCGGATAAGATTCGGGGAACATTGTCAGCATATTTCGTCGAGGTGCATCTCGGTTTCGACCTTGGGTGAGCGCCCGTCGAGGTCCTGTTGGGGTTTGGGATAATCTACTCTCATCTTGTAGAATTTCGTAATCTTCTGCCATGGTTAACAATTCATCAAAAGTGGTGAAATCGCGTCGTCGAATATATAGTTGATAATCCTGGCGGCTGTTCCGAAACACACGTTCTAACTTCTGGACGGGTGTGCAATTGGCATGTCTCATCAAGTCCAAAAGTTCCAAACTGTACCCCTTGAAGCGCTCATGGTCGCCCTGGGTTCGAGCTCGAATCTGGTCTTCAAGACGTTCCATGAACCGAGTCGGTAGGTAGTATCCCAGGAATTTGGTTCTAAAATTTTGCCAGGATTCTTGTGATGTCCGATTATTTCGCCACCACATGAGGGCGTTATCCCTTAACAATTCGGGCATAGTCCTGGGCAGGTGATCTGGGTCGAGCCCGTACGCATCAGTCAATTCTTCGACACGCTCGATGAAATTTATTGGGTCTTGGCTGCCATCAAATTTTTCAGTCCACTTCCTCACCTGGTCGATGACTCGACTGTGGGTCGTGGTGCCCTGATGTTTTTTGTTCATGGTTGACCCTTCCAATCGTAGCTTTTCCACGGCCTGGTCAGACGGAGCTGTGACCACTACGGCCGGAATAGTCGACAAATACGAGTACTTGGTTGGCTCCTCGCTGCGTTGATATTCGTCACGAACTGGTGGCATAGTGGATTCGGTTGATCCGGTCGCGTCAGGCGGAGTGGGATTAATCGGTGGACGTGGTGAGGTCGATCTTTTCTCATTATGTTTGATCTCTAATTCGGCCAAACGTTTTTGAAGTTGTAAATCGCCGTCGCCATCCGTCACTGCGGCTGCGAAGCGTTTGCGGAGCTCTTCCACGGTGCCCTCAGAACTGAATCCGAATTCTTCGGCATAAATCTGCAGGTCATCCTTTCGTAAGGAATAAATCCACGAGGTTTTTACCATGATGATAGTTGATTGTAAGACGATGGTAGATTATGATCAAAATGGCGATTCCTGTCGTTATAAGGTATCGCGATGTCTATTGTTAATCTGTTCCGGCTTATTTTCTTTCCGGTCTTTTCTATTCCCCCCGCGTTTAGAGGAGAGTATAAGAAAGGTCTTTCTGAGTAAATCGTCAGCCACACGGCAAATGGACTAAATAAAACAAAATTTAATTTATTCAGAAAAAAAATTATATTACTACTTTACCTTTAGCTCTGAAATCGACGTGGTAAAGAAAATTAGTAAATTACGTTGATTTCAATATGAATTTTAATTTCACATTTAATTTAATTAAAATAATGAATTTTAATAGAATTTTAATTAAATGTCGGTGCCTAATTTCAAATTTCAATGTCTACTTCACCACACCCCTCGGGTTTTTGGGTGAAGACACAATTAAGTTCTTTTCTTTTACGACTGGCAAGCTTTAGTATCTGACTACTGCTTAATTGGCCAGGATATAGTGGTTGGCTACTGTGTATGGATACGATCAAACCGTGCGTTATGCGGGGAAATTCAGCAGCTATTCTCGTTGGAATTTATTGCTGAAATTCTACAATGGTTGATTCGTTCTTCAGTGCCGTTGTTTATTTATTTACTCTTTTTTTCTAGGATAAATGAAAACCAAATTTTAAATTTTAACCATACAATTTGTGTTATAGGATAAACGTGCAAGTTGGTTGCCCGAGGTCCAGTGGCGTTCTTCGTTATGTTGGGGTTTCTTTATTATTTAACCGAAACCCGGCTAACGCTCTCGACTGGCGCTCGTTGTCCTGTGCAACAACCTGTCGTTTATGTTATATTATGTTGCGTAATTTATGTGTGCATAACCATCCCACTCAAGCAACCGAACTCCCTATGCTGGTTCTGGTACTCGTCGATGGTTACGAAATTAGTATCTAAAATTGTCTTTGAATTTCACTTAATATTTTAACTTCTATGTTTTACCCTTACTCAGGGTTATCTGGCTAAAAATTTTCCCAGTGTATATATTATAACTTTATATTAGTGTATCTATAGGTATGTATATTTTTATTATTATTATTTTTTTTTTATTTTTTTTTTATTTTTACTTACTCGGCGCAAGTATATTAATCTATCAACTGGCTACCCTGTTCTTATTGGGAAATAATGGTGGACCGTAACGCCTGGTGTTTTCCTACCTAATCACGGGTTTGACTGGTTTGAAACAAGTTAAAATTTCCCGACCAAATACTGTGTCTACTGACCAAGTCTTTAATTTGGCTACTCTGAAATTTTGACTTGAGGTCCCTGCTCGGGCGCCATTGTGAGGACCTTTCTTTCTGCCAAGGATACGCTCGTCGTATCCAGGGTCCGAAACAATTATTTATCTCCTTCTCCCGACCCCAAGTCAAAACTCAAATCTATGCTTCAATATTGATCTGTGTTTATTTTGTTTCTTTTCCTCCAATCCTTAACCTATACAGGGTAGATTAATTTATAGCCTAAAATACGACAATTACTGGGGACTATGCGACCCCAGTTTTCTGTTTGGTTACTGAGTACATAAATTTTTGAGTATTTGAAAAATGATTATTTACCCGCTGGGGTGGTGTCACACTGACAGGGTCACCTGGGTTTAGCGTTCTGTGCGTGGTTTTCTTTTACTGATAGTGTTTGTCAGTGGGTTTCGTGCGGGCGGGGGCGGTCACGGCGAACTGTACTACTTCCTGCGCTACAGCCAAACAAGCTGCCTACTCATCTACATCCGACAGTTATACTAGGCCCTGATCTCGTGTGTGTTTCGTGTAGGTTCGGATGTCGGGGCTGAACGTGGTAGCACCACTTCTTCCAGCCGCGACGATCCCCTGGGAGGCCCATTGTGGCAATAACGCGTAAAAGACGTGTCTGGTGGATGTCGGACCCGGACGTGGTAGTACCACATCTTCCGGCCCCGACAATCCCTCACACGTATTTGCACATCTTGCATCATTGGTCGCACACGATTCTATCAACTTCCCTACACAAAACTGAACGGAATTCGCGGCCGAGTGTCGAGGCAGAACGTGGTAGAACCACATCTTCCTGCTCCGACGACTCCACATGAGTGTCTACTTGCTTCGCCCGATTGTACACACGCGATATCCGAAGGATGTCGAAGCTGAACGTGGTAGAGACCACTTCTTCCAGCCCCGACGATCCTGTACATTTTCATTCACTTGTCACGAATTTACGGCACACACTCTTCCAGTCGACCTACCTTCCGGACCGCCGCTACCCGCACTCCACCACTGATGTCTACTCTTAGTGGCCCAACATCATATGGGCGACGATGACCGGGTCACCTTGAATTACCCTTCCCTGACCGCTGTCACTGTCACACCACCACTGCCTCTAAATAGTAAATTTAATATTTAAATTAAAATGGCCTTAAGCAAATACTTAAAATAACTTAAAATAATGGTGATACTTGTGAACGGTCGCTTGTTTCGCTGGTGCTACCGTGTCCCGGGAATCTGACCGTGGCGTCTGATGGAGCGGCTTGACACTCGCCTGCTCCTGCTCACCGCTGTTGTCGTGCCGTTCCTTCTTTGCTGGTACTTTACTCTTAACCGCAGTCGACGTTTTCTAATAGTGCTGCTCCTTCTCTGTCGGCACTTTACTTTTTCACTGTCGACGTTACGCAGCCGACGTTTTTTGTTACACGAGCAACCACCCGTACGTCCGCTTACTTCAACTGTTTTTACCAAAAAGCCCTCGATTCTCGTGTTGTTTGTCCTTTTATACCATTTACTCCCTGCTGTCGAACCTTCTCGAATCATACTTGCGAGTTTTCATTTCGGCGATGCTGGTAGTGGTGGTTTTGCCGCATTGTCCGTTATCCATGAGTATATAAAAATAAAATAGAGAAAAATGTTAGATGTTGCATGCAACTTTTAGACCCACCCCAAAAATGTTAATCGCTACGCATTAGCCCAGCTAGTATTATTTTCTTCTCGTATGTCTCTGATTGTGCTAAGGTTCGAACAAACAGAATAGCCCCGGAGAAATGTTGGTCATGTTGCCCGAACACAACGTTTGTCATGACCGACATTTCCCCGGGCTTCTACCGGGGATTTTAATTCCAACTTACCCCATTTTCCTATCAAGGGACAAACAACTGCCCTAAATCTATTTTCTTTGATAGAAACTCAAACTAACTCTTTTCGTTAACCCTTCGTGGGTTTTGCCATTTATTCATTCGGCTTTTCACTTAATAGCTATCGAAATAATTACAAACTTATAACCTAGTAAAAAAAAAGAAAATAATAAAAAATATATTCATTAATCTAATCCTTATAGCAAAATATATACATAATAAGCCAAGAAATGGCAAGAACCAATTTGGATGGTGGGAGCGCCTGAGGACGGCAGGCCTTCCCTCCTGATTCTGTGGCCAGAGGTTTTGATGGTGATGCACCCTCCGTGCTTAAATTTCATGGCCCGCCGTACGAGCTAGAAAAGAAAGAAAATATTTATGCTTTAACATGTGGGATCAAATTTCCCAGAAATTTGGTTCCTTACATCTCCTCCTTACTTTGGGGGGACCGGGGTGGTAAATATGCGGCCGTCTCGATGGATAATAATTTTGTAGTGCCACCTATCCACGTGGGCCAGGAATCGCATGCGCCTGCCGTGTTTCCAGCGGCGGTGTCGGTGTCCTATCGCGGCTTTTAACTGTGCTTCCGTGAGAGCCGGTGCTCTTCTGTGGCCAGACTGTCATCTGTGAGCTCTCTTTCCGGCGTGAACACGCGGTTTCCGCGTGGTTCGACGTTGATGTCTGGTTTGATGAGTTCACCGATGCTCTCTGGTGAGGAACTGGATAGCCTAGGCGTGCGTATTTGGTCCAGTGACCACTGACGGCTGGGGGCTGGTGGCGACTCACGCCTCACTCCGCTGACTCGCACTATTGGCCGTGGAGAGGGATAACCTGTCACCTTGATGACACTTTCGACTCGCTGTATGGAATTTGTTGATGCTGAGGTGCGTGCTGTTGGCTCGAAGGCGATCGCGCGCTGGCTTTCAACTGGACTGTGTCTTGGTTTACTGGAGTCGGTATCAGAGGCGGTGGAACTACTGGGGCTGGTCGTACTACTTCTCGTGGAGCTACTGCTCGAGTCGGTGGAGCTATCATGCCGGAATCGTCGCGGCATCGCGCGCCCTTTTCGTAGCTTGTCATGTGGTGTTACTCCCGCTTTAGGTTGGCTAATGGGTTCAGTATCCTCACCGCTGGGCAAGTATAAACGGGGTAACACCGCTCGTGTCTCTTCTGAGGCGAGACTCTGGAGTAGTTGCGCCAGCTCGGTACGCTTGTACGCCGCGCGTTCCGCTGTGAACCATGTCTTTACATTGGTGTCGTGTAGCTCGCGTGCATGTTGTAGCTGCTGGAAGAAACTCTCCACGAACTGTAGCATGAACGGCCCACAGTCGCTACAATTTGGCTGCTGGGGTACCGCTTATGCGTGGCATGGCATCTCCTCTTCTCCCCATGTTCCCGAGGTGCAATCTGGGTATGCGTCACGACATTCTTCTTCGAAGTATCGCCGTAGCACCGGGGCGACATGGTTTCGTGGTGCGTTGGCATAGGAATCCAACACCCAGATGCAACCTCCTGGGGGATTCTGGCTGGTCTTTCGGTTCAGCCGCACGATGGCCACATACCAGTGGTACTGTTCGTTGATTGGAACGATGCAGTATTTCTTGTGTACCAAACGGATCTTTCGAGTCCACCGGCGCACTTTCTCTCTACGTTCTTGCGGTGCCTGTGGAGCTGTTGGTCGTGTCAGCATGGTGTAAAAGTGGGTGCTGAACACGTGGGCATCTACTCTATCGCGTAAATTCTGCTGGTCGTACATCCACCTCAGGTACATGTCGACAACCACGTCATTCAGGAATAGACCAACTTCGATGCACATATAATCGCAGATTCGCACGGTGATGGCACCTTTAGGGTAAGTTGCGACGATTAGCATAGGTGCGGTGTTGATAATGTGTCGATCGGTGCCGATCTTCTGTGGGACCACGGCGGTCGATGAAGTGGCTGGGGCGACTGTGAGCTCCTCGTGGACAATACGCCGGCAATCTTCTTCAGTTTCTGGTGACTGCTGCATTTTCGATATTTTCCGTATATTTTTTCCTTTATTTTTAGGATACCAACGGCTGGTTAGTGGTGTCTTCTTTAACCTCTGCAACTTGTTTAAAGTTTGACTGTTGACGACTTTAAATACCCAGGGTTGTTATACGATCTACTATAATCTAAGGGTTGGTTCATACTAGCCTCAACACTGTATTGGTATGTCGGCCTGACAGTCTCGTTTGTCAGCCAGGAGTTTGACGCGTTCGTGACATACGCTGTAGAAAGAGATGAAGGTTTAATTTATGTTTTAGCTGGGTAGATAGTATTTTCTTTTCTTAGCTGGGTATGGACCGCGTGTCCAAGGCTCTCAAGTGGTTTTCGGTTCGCTTGACTATATGGCCCTAGACTTAGCAAAACCTCTCTTTTTTTTTTTTTGTTTATATTACAAATTTGACGAGTTAGGATTTCTAGGGGTTTTCTAACTTAGAACACGGGTACTTTCACCCGTGGTAATGTCGGACCCTATTCCCAGTTGTCGTAATTGCAACGGCCTCTCTGGGCCCTGGTTGACAGATTTATTTCTGTCATTGTATTGGACGGCGTTTGGCTCTATCTAACGATGGCTGCTGTCCTACTTAATAGTGACGGGGGTACTCCTCTTTCGGACTTACCGATGGTTTCCTCTTCCTCGTCCACTCTGTAGTTGTTTCTGCGGCTGCTGCCGCGATATCGCAGTCTTTATTACCATGGATGCTGCCAGGAATTTTATTATGAATATTTTAACATTTTGCTGGTTGTTGACTTAGGCTCTTCTTTTGATGGCTGTCATTTCAACGCTAGGCAAATCGGTGACAGTGGCTCGATCCTCATGATGGCTCTCACTGGCTTTGACAGTTGTTACAGACGGATGTCGCCGCTTCTTCACAGTCTTTTTACGTGGGTGCTGCCACGACTTCACAGTCTTTTAACGTGGGTGCTGCCACGACAAAAGAAAAATTGAATGTCTGAGGTTATGGTGTGTATATGAAATTTACCTTGTTGTAAAATTTCTTGAGGTCGCTGACGTGTGCATTTCGTACGCGAGTGTCTCCTTTCTTACGTATCTGGATGATGACCGGGGAGACATAACCCATCACCTTATACGGGCCTTCAAATTTCGGTGCTAGTTTTGCGGCGAAGTTGCTTATCGCGCTCGACAGAGGGTGTTGTCGAACCAACACCTCCTCACCTACGTCGGGCTTCCAGTCACGTCGTCGCAAATTATAGTGATGCGCCTGGTCGCGCGTAGCTTGACTAAGTTTGTGACGAACGAGTTTGAAGATCTCTTGTAGTTGAGTGGCTCGTGCTGGTGGCGATTGTATTTCTCGGCCGGTACCGGTGGTGTGTTCATCGTAGAGAGCGCCGGGCAACCTTGGCTCGCGTCCCTGTACTACGAAGGCGGGACTGTAACCCGTAACATCTGACTTGCTGCTATTCATGGCCAGGGAAAACTCACGTAACTGTTCATCCCATGTTTTATGTTGGTGCTGGCAGAACTGGGCTATCATTGTTTTGAGGGTTTTGTTGGCTCTTTCCGTAGGATTCTCCTGCGGGGTATATGGAGCCGTAAATTGTTGTCTCACTCCCAACTCGCGCATGAAATTTTTAAAGGATCGGCTGGTAAATTGAGTACCATTATCGGAGATGAAAACCTTTGGTACTCCAAAGCGTGCGAGGATGCGTTCCCGGAAACCCTTCTTCAAACCTTCACTCGTGGCTTTCCGTAGAGGGATTATCTCAGTCCACTTGCTGAATTTGTCGTGGAACACCAAAATAGTTGTATTTCCATGTTTTGAACGTGGCAGAGGTCCAATAAAATCGGCGCACACGACTGCCCAGGGTTCTTCTGCTACGCGTGACAACATTTTGCCGGCTGGTGCCTGTTGATTTGGTTTGTACCGCTGACAGGTTTCGCATTGTCTGACGTATCGGCTGACGTCTCTGAACAGCCCAGGCCAATAATACCTGTTGGTGATCCGGGCTATGGTCTTGCGTACGCCCAGGTGTCCTGCGCTTGGTTGGTCATGATTTTCCCTTATGACTCTTAGCCGCCATGGGGTTGGCATGCATAATTTCCACGGTGCAGCATCCTCATCTCCGATCTGATTCGGTATATGCCTGTATAAGTTTCCATCCTCCTCGATGTAGTCCGAAAATTTTTCAGGATCTTCACGCACTTCCGCTTTTCGTCGATCGAGCCATGCACACACCGATCTTCCTTCGGACTGGCTAGTGGTCCTGCCTAAGTGTTCCAACGGGCTTCGAGAGAGTGCATTATATTGTTGGAGCTCCAGGGCCTATGCTATGCGGCCGGACGGGCTTTCTATGGAATTTAACCACTTTAATGATAAATGGTCTGTGATAACCACGAATTTGTACCCTTCTAGGTAGCAGCGCATTTTCCGGATGCCCCAAACAATGGCTAGGCACTCCTTTTCTGTGGGGCTGTAGTTTTTCTCAGCCTGTATGAGGTGTCGGCTGGCATAGGCGATCACACGTTCCACGCCATCGAATTCTTGCGTTAATACTGCCCCCAGCCCATAGTCGCTGGCGTCTGTTTGCAGTACGAAAGTCTTGTTGAAATCTGGGCAGGCCAAGACAGGTGCTTCAGTAAGTTTTTGTTTTAATGTCTCGAATGCCGTCTGTTGCTCAGGCCCCCATTTCCAGTGTTTGCCCTTTTTCAATAATAATGTCATTGGGTGGGCGATAGTGGCGAAGTCCGGCACGAATCGCCGGTACCAAGAGGCCACTCCTAGGTAGCTCCTCAACTCTTTCAGGTTGGTGGGTGGTGTCAGCATCTTAATGGCTTCCACCTTGTCACGGTCGGTGTGTATGCCGTCACCGCTCACGACATGTCCTAAATATTTTGTTTCCGCTCTGAAGAACTCACACTTCTCCACGTTGAGTTTCAAATTTGCTTCGCGCAAGCGTCGGAACACCTCCTTCAGGTTTTTAAGGTGTTCTTCCTTGGTACTACCCGTGACAATAATATCATCCAAGTAAGCGAAAGCGTGTGGTTCCATTTCTGGCCCGATTATTTGATCAAGCGTGCGCTGGAAAGTGGCTGGGGCAGAATGGAGTCCAAAAGGCATCACCCTCCACTGAAATAGACCACGTCCTGGAACGGTGAAGGCGGTGTACTGTTTACTCTGGGGATCCATAGGAATCTGCCAGTATCCGTTCTTCAGATCTAAGCTGCTAATGTAACGAGCATTCCTTAGCCGGTCCAAAATATGATGTATTCGAGGTAGTGGGTATGCGTCTGGGGCGGACTTGGCGTTGAGTTGGCGATAGTCGATGCACAGCCTCCAGGTGCCCGTCTTTTTCTTCACCAACACAATCGGGGCGCTGTGAGGGCTATGAGAAGGTTCGATGCATCGCTTCGCTAGTAGATCGTCGACTTCCTGATTTATGATCTCCTGCATCGCAGGATTTCGCGGGAAGTATCGCTGTTTTAAAGGCCGGTCGTCTAACATAACTATTTTGTGAGGTGTTACCTTGGCCGTACCTTCTAGTGCCTCAAATTTCTTGAGTTCATCCCGTAAAAATTCATCAACCGAGGGATTGGTGGCCGTGGATTCGATGGTGACAGTGGTGCACGCCGGTTCGTCATCTGTGAGCTGCGCGAGAGGCTGTAAGGTAATTGTCTGCCCGCCGCAGCTAAAAGTGGCTCGGGCCTGCGCTAGAAAGTCCATTCCTAGTAATAGTTCGTCGGCGACGCCGGGTAGTATCAATAGTGTTGTTTTGCACGTCGTCTTCCCCAAGGTTATGGTCACCCTAAGACTCTCTGTCACTACCTTGCGTGAGCCGTCAGCTAACCGCACGTTGGTGGTAGTTGGTCTGCTGTTCAGAGGGGTGCGTAATCTGCTGGCGAGAGTTGGGCTCATAAAACTTCGTGTGGCTCCTGTGTCTATGGCCGCTACTTGGTTTTGCGTTCCGACCCGCACGTGTGCCGAAAGATGGCGGTCGTTGGCTTGTAAATAATTTATATCTCCTGAGGGCTGGTGGTGTCGGCCACACCCTCTGCTCCTCCGAGGGTGGGCCCGCTGGCGTTTCCCGCGGCCGGTTGTTGATGGTCCTCTCGATGTGGGTTCACTCTTGACTCACAATTACACCCAGAGATCACTCGTTTATTCCAGCATTGACGTGGCAGGTGGCATTCTCGGCCACACAAGTGGCAATATGGTGGTGACCTTGAATTATCGGGTTTCACGGGAGTGGGTGGTGCTGCTTCCTCCGGATAAGATTCGGGGAACATTGTCAGCATATTTCGTCGAGGTGCATCTCGGTTTCGACCTTGGGTGAGCGCCCGTCGAGGTCCTGTTGGGGTTTGGGATAATCTACTCTCATCTTGTAGAATTTCGTAATCTTCTGCCATGGTTAACAATTCATCAAAAGTGGTGAAATCGCGTCGTCGAATATATAGTTGATAATCCTGGCGGCTTTTCCGAAACACACGTTCTAACTTCTGGACGGGTGTGCAATTGGCATGTCTCATCAAGTCCAAAAGTTCCAAACTGTACCCCTTGAAGCGCTCATGGTCGCCCTGGGTTCGAGCTCGAATCTGGTCTTCAAGACGTTCCATGAACCGAGTCGGTAGGTAGTATCCCAGGAATTTGGTTCTAAAATTTTGCCAGGATTCTTGTGATGTCCGATTATTTCGCCACCACATGAGGGCGTTATCCCTTAACAATTCGGGCATAGTCCTGGGCAGGTGATCTGGGTCGAGCCCGTACGCATCAGTCAATTCTTCGACACGCTCGATGAAATTTATTGGGTCTTGGCTGCCATCAAATTTTTCAGTCCACTTCCTCACCTGGTCGATGACTCGACTGTGGGTCGTGGTGCCCTGATGTTTTTTGTTCATGGTTGACCCTTCCAATCGTAGCTTTTCCACGGCCTGGTCAGACGGAGCTGTGACCACTACGGCCGGAATAGTCGACAAATACGAGTACTTGGTTGGCTCCTCGCTGCGTTGATATTCGTCACGAACTGGTGGCATAGTGGATTCGGTTGATCCGGTCGCGTCAGGCGGAGTGGGATTAATCGGTGGACGTGGTGAGGTCGATCTTTTCTCATTATGTTTGATCTCTAATTCGGCCAAACGTTTTTGAAGTTGTAAATCGCCGTCGCCATCCGTCACTGCGGCTGCGAAGCGTTTGCGGAGCTCTTCCACGGTGCCCTCAGAACTGAATCCGAATTCTTCGGCATAAATCTGCAGGTCATCCTTTCGTAAGGAATAAATCCACGAGGTTTTTACCATGATGATAGTTGATTGTAAGACGATGGTAGATTATGATCAAAATGGCGATTCCTGTCGTTATAAGGTATCGCGATGTCTATTGTTAATCTGTTCCGGCTTATTTTCTTTCCGGTCTTTTCTATTCCCCCCGCGTTTAGAGGAGAGTATAAGAAAGGTCTTTCTGAGTAAATCGTCAGCCACACGGCAAATGGACTAAATAAAACAAAATTTAATTTATTCAGAAAAAAAATTATATTACTACTTTACCTTTAGCTCTGAAATCGACGTGGTAAAGAAAATTAGTAAATTACGTTGATTTCAATATGAATTTTAATTTCACATTTAATTTAATTAAAATAATGAATTTTAATAGAATTTTAATTAAATGTCGGTGCCTAATTTCAAATTTCAATGTCTACTTCACCACACCCCTCGGGTTTTTGGGTGAAGACACAATTAAGTTCTTTTCTTTTACGACTGGCAAGCTTTAGTATCTGACTACTGCTTAATTGGCCAGGATATAGTGGTTGGCTACTGTGTATGGATACGATCAAACCGTGCGTTATGCGGGGAAATTCAGCAGCTATTCTCGTTGGAATTTATTGCTGAAGTTCTACAATGGTTGATTCATTCTTCAGTGCCGTTGTTTATTTATTTACTCTTTTTTTCTAGGATAAATGAAAACCAAATTTTAAATTTTAACCATACAATTTGTGTTATAGGATAAACGTGCAAGTTGGTTGCCCGAGGTCCAGTGGCGTTATTCGTTATGTTGGGGTTTCTTTATTATTTAACCGAAACCCGTCTAACGCTCTTGACTGGCGCTCGTTGTCCTGTGCAACAACCTGTCGTTTATGTTATATTATGTTGCGTAATTTATGTGTGCATAACCATCCCACTCAAGCAACCGAACTCCCTATGCTGGTTCTGGTACTCGTCGATGGTTACGAAATTAGTATCTAAAATTGTCTTTGAATTTCACTTAATATTTTAACTTCTATGTTTTACCCTTACTCAGGGTTATCTGGCTAAAAATTTTCCCAGTGTATATATTATAACTTTATATTAGTGTATCTATAGGTATGTATATTTTTATTATTATTATTTTTTTTTTATTTTTTTTTTTATTTTTACTTACTCGGCGCAAGTATATTAATCTATCAACTGGCTACCCTGTTCTTATTGGGAAATAATGGTGGACCGTAACGCCTGGTGTTTTCCTACCTAATCACGGGTTTGACTGGTTTGAAACAAGTTAAAATTTCCCGACCAAATACTGTGTCTACTGACCAAGTCTTTAATTTGGCTACTCTGAAATTTTGACTTGAGGTCCCTGCTCGGGCGCCATTGTGAGGACCTTTCTTTCTGCCAAGGATACGCTCGTCGTATCCAGGGTCCGAAACAATTATTTATCTCCTTCTCCCGACCCCAAGTCAAAACTCAAATCTATGCTTCAATATTGATCTGTGTTTATTTTGTTTCTTTTCCTCCAATCCTTAACCTATACAGGGTAGATTAATTTATAGCCTAAAATACGACAATTACTGGGGACTATGCGACCCCAGTTTTCTGTTTGGTTACTGAGTACATAAATTTTTGAGTATTTGAAAAATGATTATTTACCCGCTGGGGTGGTGTCACACTGACAGGGTCACCTGGGTTTAGCGTTCTGTGCGTGGTTTTCTTTTACTGATAGTGTTTGTCAGTGGGTTTCGTGCGGGCGGGGGCGGTCACGGCGAACTGTACTACTTCCTGCGCTACAGCCAAACAAGCTGCCTACTCATCTACATCCGACAGTTATACTAGGCCCTGATCTCGTGTGTGTTTCGTGTAGGTTCGGATGTCGGGGCTGAACGTGGTAGCACCACTTCTTCCAGCCGCGACGATCCCCTGGGAGGCCCATTGTGGCAATAACGCGTAAAAGACGTGTCTGGTGGATGTCGGACCCGGACGTGGTAGTACCACATCTTCCGGCCCCGACAATCCCTCACACGTATTTGCACATCTTGCATCATTGGTCGCACACGATTCTATCAACTTCCCTACACAAAACTGAACGGAATTCGCGGCCGAGTGTCGAGGCAGAACGTGGTAGAACCACATCTTCCTGCTCCGACGACTCCACATGAGTGTCTACTTGCTTCGCCCGATTGTACACACGCGATATCCGAAGGATGTCGAAGCTGAACGTGGTAGAGACCACTTCTTCCAGCCCCGACGATCCTGTACATTTTCATTCACTTGTCACGAATTTACGGCACACACTCTTCCAGTCGACCTACCTTCCGGACCGCCGCTACCCGCACTCCACCACTGATGTCTACTCTTAGTGGCCCAACATCATATGGGCGACGATGACCGGGTCACCTTGAATTACCCTTCCCTGACCGCTGTCACTGTCACACCACCACTGCCTCTAAATAGTAAATTTAATATTTAAATTAAAATGGCCTTAAGCAAATACTTAAAATAACTTAAAATAATGGTGATACTTGTGAACGGTCGCTTGTTTCGCTGGTGCTACCGTGTCCCGGGAATCTGACCGTGGCGTCTGATGGAGCGGCTTGACACTCGCCTGCTCCTGCTCACCGCTGTTGTCGTGCCGTTCCTTCTTTGCTGGTACTTTACTCTTAACCGCAGTCGACGTTTTCTAATAGTGCTGCTCCTTCTCTGTCGGCACTTTACTTTTTCACTGTCGACGTTACGCAGCCGACGTTTTTTGTTACACGAGCAACCACCCGTACGTCCGCTTACTTCAACTGTTTTTACCAAAAAGCCCTCGATTCTCGTGTTGTTTGTCCTTTTATACCATTTACTCCCTGCTGTCGAACCTTCTCGAATCATACTTGCGAGTTTTCATTTCGGCGATGCTGGTAGTGGTGGTTTTGCCGCATTGTCCGTTATCCATGAGTATATAAAAATAAAATAGAGAAAAATGTTAGATGTTGCATGCAACTTTTAGACCCACCCCAAAAATGTTAATCACTACGCATTAGCCCAGCTAGTATTATTTTCTTCTCGTATGTCTCTGATTGTGCTAAGGTTCGAACAAACAGAATAGCCCCGGAGAAATGTTGGTCATGTTGCCCGAACACAACGTTTGTCATGACCGACATTTCCCCGGGCTTCTACCGGGGATTTTAATTCCAACTTACCCCATTTTCCTATCAAGGGACAAACAACTGCCCTAAATCTATTTTCTTTGATAGAAACTCAAACTAACTCTTTTCGTTAACCCTTCGTGGGTTTTGCCATTTATTCATTCGGCTTTTCACTTAATAGCTATCGAAATAATTACAAACTTATAACCTAGTAAAAAAAAAGAAAATAATAAAAAATATATTCATTAATCTAATCCTTATAGCAAAATATATACATAATAAGCCAAGAAATGGCAAGAACCAATTTGGATGGTGGGAGCGCCTGAGGACGGCAGGCCTTCCCTCCTGATTCTGTGGCCAGAGGTTCTGATGGTGATGCACCCTCCGTGCTTAAATTTCATGGCCCGCCGTACGAGCTAGAAAAGAAAGAAAATATTTATGCTTTAACATGTGGGATCAAATTTCCCAGAAATTTGGTTCCTTACATCTCCTCCTTACTTTGGGGGGACCGGGGTGGTAAATATGCGGCCGTCTCGATGGATAATAATTTTGTAGTGCCACCTATCCACGTGGGCCAGGAATCGCATGCGCCTGCCGTGTTTCCAGCGGCGGTGTCGGTGTCCTATCGCGGCTTTTAACTGTGCTTCCGTGAGAGCCGGTGCTCTTCTGTGGCCAGACTGTCATCTGTGAGCTCTCTTTCCGGCGTGAACACGCGGTTTCCGCGTGGTTCGACGTTGATGTCTGGTTTGATGAGTTCACCGATGCTCTCTGGTGAGGAACTGGATAGCCTAGGCGTGCGTATTTGGTCCAGTGACCACTGACGGCTGGGGGCTGGTGGCGACTCACGCCTCACTCCGCTGACTCGCACTATTGGCCGTGGAGAGGGATAACCTGTCACCTTGATGACACTTTCGACTCGCTGTATGGAATTTGTTGATGCTGAGGTGCGTGCTGTTGGCTCGAAGGCGATCGCGCGCTGGCTTTCAACTGGACTGTGTCTTGGTTTACTGGAGTCGGTATCAGAGGCGGTGGAACTACTGGGGCTGGTCGTACTACTTCTCGTGGAGCTACTGCTCGAGTCGGTGGAGCTATCATGCCGGAATCGTCGCGGCATCGCGCGCCCTTTTCGTAGCTTGTCATGTGGAGTTACTCCCGCTTTAGGTTGGCTAATGGGTTCAGTATCCTCACCGCTGGGCAAGTATAAACGGGGTAACACCGCTCGTGTCTCTTCTGAGGCGAGACTCTGGAGTAGTTGCGCCAGCTCGGTACGCTTGTACGCCGCGCGTTCCGCTGTGAACCATGTCTTTACATTGGTGTCGTGTAGCTCGCGTGCATGTTGTAGCTGCTGGAAGAAACTCTCCACGAACTGTAGCATGAACGGCCCACAGTCGCTACAATTTGGCTGCTGGGGTACCGCTTATGCGTGGCATGGCATCTCCTCTTCTCCCCATGTTCCCGAGGTGCAATCTGGGTATGCGTCACGACATTCTTCTTCGAAGTATCGCCGTAGCACCGGGGCGACATGGTTTCGTGGTGCGTTGGCATAGGAATCCAACACCCAGATGCAACCTCCTGGGGGATTCTGGCTGGTCTTTCGGTTCAGCCGCACGATGGCCACATACCAGTGGTACTGTTCATTGATTGGAACGATGCAGTATTTCTTGTGTACCAAACGGATCTTTCGAGTCCACCGGCGCACTTTCTCTCTACGTTCTTGCGGTGCCTGTGGAGCTGTTGGTCGTGTCAGCATGGTGTAAAAGTGGGAGCTGAACACGTGGGCATCTACTCTATCACGTAAATTCTGCTGGTCGTACATCCACCTCAGGTACATGTCGACAACCACGTCATTCAGGAATAGACCAACTTCGATGCACATATAATCGCAGATTCGCACGGTGATGGCACCTTTAGGGTAAGTTGCGACGATTAGCATAGGTGCGGTGTTGATAATGTGTCGATCGGTGCCGATCTTCTGTGGGACCACGGCGGTCGATGAAGTGGCTGGGGCGACTGTGAGCTCCTCGTGGACAATACGCCGGCAATCTTCTTCAGTTTCTGGTGACTGCTGCATTTTCGATATTTTCCGTATATTTTTTCCTTTATTTTTAGGATACCAACGGCTGGTTAGTGGTGTCTTCTTTAACCTCTGCAACTTGTTTAAAGTTTGACTGTTGACGACTTTAAATACCCAGGGTTGTTATACGATCTACTATAATCTAAGGGTTGGTTCATACTAGCCTCAACACTGTATTGGTATGTCGGCCTGACAGTCTCGTTTGTCAGCCAGGAGCTTGACGCGTTCGTGACATACGCTGTAGAAAGAGATGAAGGTTTAATTTATGTTTTAGCTGGGTAGATAGTATTTTCTTTTCTTAGCTGGGTATGGACCGCGTGTCCAAGGCTCTCAAGTGGTTTTCGGTTCGCTTGACTATATGGCCCTAGACTTAGCAAAACCTCTCTTTTTTTTTTTTTGTTTATATTACAAATTTGACGAGTTAGGATTTCTAGGGGTTTTCTAACTTAGAACACGGGTACTTTCACCCGTGGTAATGTCGGACCCTATTCCCAGTTGTCGTAATTGCAACGGCCTCTCTGGGCCCTGGTTGACAGATTTATTTCTGTCATTGTATTGGACGGCGTTTGGCTCTATCTAACGATGGCTGCTGTCCTACTTAATAGTGACGGGGGTACTCCTCTTTCGGACTTACCGATGGTTTCCTCTTCCTCGTCCACTCTGTAGTTGTTTCTGCGGCTGCTGCCGCGATATCGCAGTCTTTATTACCATGGATGCTGCCAGGAATTTTATTATGAACATTTTAACATTTTGCTGGTTGTTGACTTAGGCTCTTCTTTTGATGGCTGTCATTTCAACGCTAGGCAAATCGGTGACAGTGGCTCGATCCTCATGATGGCTCTCACTGGCTTTGACAGTTGTTACAGACGGATGTCGCCGCTTCTTCACAGTCTTTTTACGTGGGTGCTGCCACGACTTCACAGTCTTTTAACGTGGGTGCTGCCACGACAAAAGAAAAATTGAATGTCTGAGGTTATGGTGTGTATATGAAATTTACCTTGTTGTAAAATTTCTTGAGGTCGCTGACGTGTGCATTTCGTACGCGAGTGTCTCCTTTCTTACGTATCTGGATGATGACCGGGGAGACATAACCCATCACCTTATACGGGCCTTCAAATTTCGGTGCTAGTTTTGCGGCGAAGTTGCTTATCGCGCTCGACAGAGGGTGTTGTCGAACCAACACCTCCTCACCTACGTCGGGCTTCCAGTCACGTCGTCGCAAATTATAGTGACGCGCCTGGTCGCGCGTAGCTTGACTAAGTTTGTGACGAACGAGTTTGAAGATCTCTTGTAGTTGAGTGGCTCGTGCTGGTGGCGATTGTATTTCTCGGCCGGTACCGGTGGTGTGTTCATCGTAGAGAGCGCCGGGCAACCTTGGCTCGCGTCCCTGTACTACGAAGGCGGGACTGTAACCCGTAACATCTGACTTGCTGCTATTCATGGCCAGGGAAAACTCAGGTAACTGTTCATCCCATGTTTTATGTTGGTGCTGGCAGAACTGGGCTATCATTGTTTTGAGGGTTTTGTTGGCTCTTTCCGTAGGATTCTCCTGCGGGGTATATGGAGCCGTAAATTGTTGTCTCACTCCCAACTCGCGCATGAAATTTTTAAAGGATCGGCTGGTAAATTGAGTACCATTATCGGAGATGAAAACCTTTGGTACTCCAAAGCGTGCGAGGATGCGTTCCCGGAAACCCTTCTTCAAACCTTCACTCGTGGCTTTCCGTAGAGGGATTATCTCAGTCCACTTGCTGAATTTGTCGTGGAACACCAAAATAGTTGTATTTCCATGTTTTGAACGTGGCAGAGGTCCAATAAAATCGGCGCACACGACTGCCCAGGGTTCTTCTGCTACGCGTGACAACATTTTGCCGGCTGGTGCCTGTTGATTTGGTTTGTACCGCTGACAGGTTTCGCATTGTCTGACGTATCGGCTGACGTCTCTGAACAGCCCAGGCCAATAATACCTGTTGGTGATCCGGGCTATGGTCTTGCGTACGCCCAGGTGTCCTGCGCTTGGTTGGTCATGATTTTCCCTTATGACTCTTAGCCGCCATGGGGTTGGCATGCATAATTTCCACGGTGCAGCATCCTCATCTCCGATCTGATTCGGTATATGCCTGTATAAGTTTCCATCCTCCTCGATGTAGTCCGAAAATTTTTCAGGATCTTCACGCACTTCCGCTTTTCGTCGATCGAGCCATGCACACACCGATCTTCCTTCGGACTGGCTAGTGGTCCTGCCTAAGTGTTCCAACGGGCTTCGAGAGAGTGCATTATATTGTTGGAGCTCCAGGGCCTATGCTATGCGGCCGGACGGGCTTTCTATGGAATTTAACCACTTTAATGATAAATGGTCTGTGATAACCACGAATTTGTACCCTTCTAGGTAGCAGCGCATTTTCCGGATGCCCCAAACAATGGCTAGGCACTCCTTTTCTGTGGGGCTGTAGTTTTTCTCAGCCTGTATGAGGTGTCGGCTGGCATAGGCGATCACACGTTCCACGCCATCGAATTCTTGCGTTAATACTGCCCCCAGCCCATAGTCGCTGGCGTCTGTTTGCAGTACGAAAGTCTTGTTGAAATCTGGGCAGGCCAAGACAGGTGCTTCAGTAAGTTTTTGTTTTAATGTCTCAAATGCCGTCTGTTGCTCAGGCCCCCATTTCCAGTGTTTGCCCTTTTTCAATAATAATGTCATTGGGTGGGCGATAGTGGCGAAGTCCGGCACGAATCGCCGGTACCAAGAGGCCACTCCTAGGTAGCTCCTCAACTCTTTCAGGTTGGTGGGTGGTGTCAGCATCTTAATGGCTTCCACCTTGTCAGGGTCGGTGTGTATGCCGTCACCGCTCACGACATGTCCTAAATATTTTGTTTCCGCTCTGAAGAACTCACACTTCTCCACGTTGAGTTTCAAATTTGCTTCGCGCAAGCGTCGGAACACCTCCTTCAGGTTTTTAAGGTGTTCTTCCTTGGTACTACCCGTGACAATAATATCATCCAAGTAAGCGAAAGCGTGTGGTTCCATTTCTGGCCCGATTATTTGATCAAGCGTGCGCTGGAAAGTGGCTGGGGCAGAATGGAGTCCAAAAGGCATCACCCTCCACTGAAATAGACCACGTCCTGGAACGGTGAAGGCGGTGTACTGTTTACTCTGGGGATCCATAGGAATCTGCCAGTATCCGTTCTTCAGATCTAAGCTGCTAATGTAACGAGCATTCCTTAGCCGGTCCAAAATATGATGTATTCGAGGTAGTGGGTATGCGTCTGGGGCGGACTTGGCGTTGAGTTGGCGATAGTCGATGCACAGCCTCCAGGTGCCCGTCTTTTTCTTCACCAACACAATCGGGGCGCTGTGAGGGCTATGAGAAGGTTCGATGCATCGCTTCGCTAGTAGATCGTCGACTTCCTGATTTATGATCTCCTGCATCGCAGGATTTCGCGGGAAGTATCGCTGTTTTAAAGGCCGGTCGTCTAACATAACTATTTTGTGAGGTGTTACCTTGGCCGTACCTTCTAGTGCCTCAAATTTCTTGAGTTCATCCCGTAAAAATTCATCAACTGAGGGATTGGTGGCCGTGGATTCGATGGTGACAGTGGTGCACGCCGGTTCGTCATCTGTGAGCTGCGCGAGAGGCTGTAAGGTAATTGTCTGCCCGCCGCAGCTAAAAGTGGCTCGGGCCTGCGCTAGAAAGTCCATTCCTAGTAATAGTTCGTCGGCGACGCCGGGTAGTATCAATAGTGTTGTTTTGCACGTCGTCTTCCCCAAGGTTATGGTCACCCTAAGACTCTCTGTCACTACCTTGCGTGAGCCGTCAGCTAACCGCACGTTGGTGGTAGTTGGTCTGCTGTTCAGAGGGGTGCGTAATCTGCTGGCGAGAGTTGGGCTCATAAAACTTCGTGTGGCTCCTGTGTCTATGGCCGCTACTTGGTTTTGCGTTCCGACCCGCACGTGTGCCGAAAGATGGCGGTCGTTGGCTTGTAAATAATTTATATCTCCTGAGGGCTGGTGGTGTCGGCCACACCCTCTGCTCCTCCGAGGGTGGGCCCGCTGGCGTTTCCCGCGGCCGGTTGTTGATGGTCCTCTCGATGTGGGTTCACTCTTGACTCACAATTACACCCAGAGATCACTCGTTTATTCCAGCATTGACGTGGCAGGTGGCATTCTCGGCCACACAAGTGGCAATATGGTGGTGACCTTGAATTATCGGGTTTCACGGGAGTGGGTGGTGCTGCTTCCTCCGGATAAGATTCGGGGAACATTGTCAGCATATTTCGTCGAGGTGCATCTCGGTTTCGACCTTGGGTGAGCGCCCGTCGAGGTCCTGTTGGGATTTGGGATAATCTACTCTCATCTTGTAGAATTTCGTAATCTTCTGCCATGGTTAACAATTCATCAAAAGTGGTGAAATCGCGTCGTCGAATATATAGTTGATAATCCTGGCGGCTGTTCCGAAACACACGTTCTAACTTCTGGACGGGTGTGCAATTGGCATGTCTCATCAAGTCCAAAAGTTCCAAACTGTACCCCTTGAAGCGCTCATGGTCGCCCTGGGTTCGAGCTCGAATCTGGTCTTCAAGACGTTCCATGAACCGAGTCGGTAGGTAGTATCCCAGGAATTTGGTTCTAAAATTTTGCCAGGATTCTTGTGATGTCCGATTATTTCGCCACCACATGAGGGCGTTATCCCTTAACAATTCGGGCATAGTCCTGGGCAGGTGATCTGGGTCGAGCCCGTACGCATCAGTCAATTCTTCGACACGCTCGATGAAATTTATTGGGTCTTGGCTGCCATCAAATTTTTCAGTCCACTTCCTCACCTGGTCGATGACTCGACTGTGGGTCGTGGTGCCCTGATGTTTTTTGTTCATGGTTGACCCTTCCAATCGTAGCTTTTCCACGGCCTGGTCAGACGGAGCTGTGACCACTACGGCCGGAATAGTCGACAAATACGAGTACTTGGTTGGCTCCTCGCTGCGTTGATATTCGTCACGAACTGGTGGCATAGTGGATTCGGTTGATCCGGTCGCGTCAGGCGGAGTGGGATTAATCGGTGGACGTGGTGAGGTCGATCTTTTCTCATTATGTTTGATCTCTAATTCGGCCAAACGTTTTTGAAGTTGTAAATCGCCGTCGCCATCCGTCACTGCGGCTGCGAAGCGTTTGCGGAGCTCTTCCACGGTGCCCTCAGAGCTGAATCCGAATTCTTCGGCATAAATCTGCAGGTCATCCTTTCGTAAGGAATAAATCCACGAGGTTTTTACCATGATGATAGTTGATTGTAAGACGATGGTAGATTATGATCAAAATGGCGATTCCTGTCGTTATAAGGTATCGCGATGTCTATTGTTAATCTGTTCCGGCTTATTTTCTTTCCGGTCTTTTCTATTCCCCCCGCGTTTAGAGGAGAGTATAAGAAAGGTCTTTCTGAGTAAATCGTCAGCCACACGGCAAATGGACTAAATAAAACAAAATTTAATTTATTCAGAAAAAAAATTATATTACTACTTTACCTTTAGCCCTGAAATCGACGTGGTAAAGAAAATTAGTAAATTACGTTGATTTCAATATGAATTTTAATTTCACATTTAATTTAATTAAAATAATGAATTTTAATAGAATTTTAATTAAATGTCGGTGCCTAATTTCAAATTTCAATGTCTACTTCACCACACCCCTCGGGTTTTTGGGTGAAGACACAATTAAGTTCTTTTCTTTTACGACTGGCAAGCTTTAGTATCTGACTACTGCTTAATTGGCCAGGATATAGTGGTTGGCTACTGTGTATGGATACGATCAAACCGTGCGTTATGCGGGGAAATTCAGCAGCTATTCTCGTTGGAATTTATTGCTGAAATTCTACAATGGTTGATTCGTTCTTCAGTGCCGTTGTTTATTTATTTACTCTTTTTTTCTAGGATAAATGAAAACCAAATTTTAAATTTTAACCATACAATTTGTGTTATAGGATAAACGTGCAAGTTGGTTGCCCGAGGTCCAGTGGCGTTATTCGTTATGTTGGGGTTTCTTTATTATTTAACCGAAACCCGGCTAACGCTCTCGACTGGCGCTCGTTGTCCTGTGCAACAACCTGTCGTTTATGTTATATTATGTTGCGTAATTTATGTGTGCATAACCATCCCACTCAAGCAACCGAACTCCCTATGCTGGTTCTGGTACTCGTCGATGGTTACGAAATTAGTATCTAAAATTGTCTTTGAATTTCACTTAATATTTTAACTTCTATGTTTTACCCTTACTCAGGGTTATCTGGCTAAAAATTTTCCCAGTGTATATATTATAACTTTATATTAGTGTATCTATAGGTATGTATATTTTTATTATTATTATTTTTTTTTTATTTTTTTTTTTATTTTTACTTACTCGGCGCAAGTATATTAATCTATCAACTGGCTACCCTGTTCTTATTGGGAAATAATGGTGGACCGTAACGCCTGGTGTTTTCCTACCTAATCACGGGTTTGACTGGTTTGAAACAAGTTAAAATTTCCCGACCAAATACTGTGTCTACTGACCAAGTCTTTAATTTGGCTACTCTGAAATTTTGACTTGAGGTCCCTGCTCGGGCGCCATTGTGAGGACCTTTCTTTCTGCCAAGGATACGCTCGTCGTATCCAGGGTCCGAAACAATTATTTATCTCCTTCTCCCGACCCCAAGTCAAAACTCAAATCTATGCTTCAATATTGATCTGTGTTTATTTTGTTTCTTTTCCTCCAATCCTTAACCTATACAGGGTAGATTAATTTATAGCCTAAAATACGACAATTACTGGGGACTATGCGACCCCAGTTTTCTGTTTGGTTACTGAGTACATAAATTTTTGAGTATTTGAAAAATGATTATTTACCCGCTGGGGTGGTGTCACACTGACAGGGTCACCTGGGTTTAGCGTTCTGTGCGTGGTTTTCTTTTACTGATAGTGTTTGTCAGTGGGTTTCGTGCGGGCGGGGGCGGTCACGGCGAACTGTACTACTTCCTGCGCTACAGCCAAACAAGCTGCCTACTCATCTACATCCGACAGTTATACTAGGCCCTGATCTCGTGTGTGTTTCGTGTAGGTTCGGATGTCGGGGCTGAACGTGGTAGCACCACTTCTTCCAGCCGCGACGATCCCCTGGGAGGCCCATTGTGGCAATAACGCGTAAAAGACGTGTCTGGTGGATGTCGGACCCGGACGTGGTAGTACCACATCTTCCGGCCCCGACAATCCCTCACACGTATTTGCACATCTTGCATCATTGGTCGCACACGATTCTATCAACTTCCCTACACAAAACTGAACGGAATTCGCGGCCGAGTGTCGAGGCAGAACGTGGTAGAACCACATCTTCCTGCTCCGACGACTCCACATGAGTGTCTACTTGCTTCGCCCGATTGTACACACGCGATATCCGAAGGATGTCGAAGCTGAACGTGGTAGAGACCACTTCTTCCAGCCCCGACGATCCTGTACATTTTCATTCACTTGTCACGAATTTACGGCACACACTCTTCCAGTCGACCTACCTTCCGGACCGCCGCTACCCGCACTCCACCACTGATGTCTACTCTTAGTGGCCCAACATCATATGGGCGACGATGACCGGGTCACCTTGAATTACCCTTCCCTGACCGCTGTCACTGTCACACCACCACTGCCTCTAAATAGTAAATTTAATATTTAAATTAAAATGGCCTTAAGCAAATACTTAAAATAACTTAAAATAATGGTGATACTTGTGAACGGTCGCTTGTTTCGCTGGTGCTACCGTGTCCCGGGAATCTGACCGTGGCGTCTGATGGAGCGGCTTGACACTCGCCTGCTCCTGCTCACCGCTGTTGTCGTGCCGTTCCTTCTTTGCTGGTACTTTACTCTTAACCGCAGTCGACGTTTTCTAATAGTGCTGCTCCTTCTCTGTCGGCACTTTACTTTTTCACTGTCGACGTTACGCAGCCGACGTTTTTTGTTACACGAGCAACCACCCGTACGTCCGCTTACTTCAACTGTTTTTACCAAAAAGCCCTCGATTCTCGTGTTGTTTGTCCTTTTATACCATTTACTCCCTGCTGTCGAACCTTCTCGAATCATACTTGCGAGTTTTCATTTCGGCGATGCTGGTAGTGGTGGTTTTGCCGCATTGTCCGTTATCCATGAGTATATAAAAATAAAATAGAGAAAAATGTTAGATGTTGCATGCAACTTTTAGACCCACCCCAAAAATGTTAATCACTACGCATTAGCCCAGCTAGTATTATTTTCTTCTCGTATGTCTCTGATTGTGCTAAGGTTCGAACAAACAGAATAGCCCCGGAGAAATGTTGGTCATGTTGCCCGAACACAACGTTTGTCATGACCGACATTTCCCCGGGCTTCTACCGGGGATTTTAATTCCAACTTACCCCATTTTCCTATCAAGGGACAAACAACTGCCCTAAATCTATTTTCTTTGATAGAAACTCAAACTAACTCTTTTCGTTAACCCTTCGTGGGTTTTGCCATTTATTCATTCGGCTTTTCACTTAATAGCTATCGAAATAATTACAAACTTATAACCTAGTAAAAAAAAAGAAAATAATAAAAAATATATTCATTAATCTAATCCTTATAGCAAAATATATACATAATAAGCCAAGAAATGGCAAGAACCAATTTGGATGGTGGGAGCGCCTGAGGACGGCAGGCCTTCCCTCCTGATTCTGTGGCCAGAGGTTCTGATGGTGATGCACCCTCCGTGCTTAAATTTCATGGCCCGCCGTACGAGCTAGAAAAGAAAGAAAATATTTATGCTTTAACATGTGGGATCAAATTTCCCAGAAATTTGGTTCCTTACAATGTGGAGTCTTTATACTAGAAAAGTGGATGCGGCATTTTACTTTGTGTACAAATTACTTTATAAGGCAGCTAAGGGTAAAATCATATTAAGCGTGTGACACAAATATTTTTGCAGATTATACATAAAAATGTTATAGATGTCTAAAGACTTCGGATATACTTCAGTACGGGGGGGGGGGGGGGGGTTATTTTAGCTTAGGTACCCTGCCGAAGCTCCATTCCTTACTAGTTTGATATTTATTTTAATTTTTTTAACATTTAATTTTTAATATAAATTTTAATTTTTTCGCTTTTGTTCGATTGTTCTATTTTTTAGAGTTTTTTCGTGTATTTTCCGATATTTATCGATAAAATGTTCGAAAAATCTTCGGAAAAATATAAAATGCTACATATCTCGAAGGGGATATTGGGATATGAAGTAATTTCTGAATTTTTTGTTTGGGGAGCCATATCTCGAAGAAGAGAGAAAGTTCATCATGCTTTGATTGGTTGTCGCATTAAGTTTAAAAAAAAAAATAGTAAAATTTTCGCTGTATCGGATATTTCCTTACGTCAGATCCCGGTGAACGTGCTATTTTAATTGCCCCCAGCCCCGATTGCAGTGTGCTGGTGTTCGGTGCTAGCATGTCGGTGCTCGGCATTTCTGTTTGAATTTTTTACATGTGTTGGCTGTTGAGAGTGCAGCACACTGTATAGAGATCCGGTGCTGGGGCTTTTGGGTGCTCACCATTCTGAATCCCGCTGGACAGCATCAACTACATAAGCGACAGTACAGTGCGATCAAGCATTTGCCAAGTTTTCAATGCTGAAATTCACGCAAAAAAAAAAACAATCATTACAAACAATTTTCAAATTAAAATTATACAGTTTTAACCTTACATATTAATCTAGATGCAGTTGAGAGTAAAAATTTCTTCTTTTATTTACTTGATTGGCACAAATTTTTCTTAAAGAAGAATACAATTCTCAATCATAGATGTCAAATTGTCAACCCACCATGAATATCTCAATTGGTGAGTTTCATGATACACATAAACACTTGTTATCTATCGGTAGAGTTTAGCAGAGTGATTGAGCATGACGTCACTGCCAGTAGAGAATTTCTCAACTAATTTACATGAACGCACCACTGGACTCCTTTCTAGAAAATTTACGGTTTGTGGTATGAGTGGCTATGATACGATAATAGGTTTAGGAGCACATGCCTTTTTAATCAGCCGCAAGGCTTTTGTATGTAAGCCACAAGGCTTAGATTTTTTTATTTTAAGCCGCTAAGGCAAAATTTCATTTGGAGCTACAAAGGCTACTTTATTTTCAAGCCACAAAAGCTAATTTTCTATTAAATCTACAAAGACTATTTAAAAGAAAAAGAGATTTATTTTTTGTTTTGGGCTTTTCGCCTGTTCATTAAAATCTGTCTATATTTTAATATATTTTAGTTTGTATACAATTTTTGCCAGTATTATTATTAAAATTGTTCTGCCAGTATTTCCTCCCTTATTTTTGTCTTTAATATCGATTGCCAATCAATTTAATTAATACTAAATATTAATTAATAATATTTAATACATATTCCAGTTTTTCATATAGAAATCTAAAACATCAACAACAGCAAGTGCATTCGACTTGGCCTTGACTTAAATATGTCATTGGCAATTGTGTAACCTTATATTCTTTCTTGCGTAATGCATGCGTTCAAAATTCTATTTATGTCGTTGTTGTTGTTTACGCTTGTGCCAAGCACTAAGCGTGTCTAGCGGCGCACATAGAGGTATTTCAACGATCTGGGCGGCCAAAATTATTTTTGTGCTTAAATGCAGATATCTTGTCGAGTACAACAAGACTCTGTCCTTGAAATTTGCGAAACCCTCTAAAATCTTCAGTTACGGGTAAAAACCTGGGTTTTCTGCCCTTTTGCAGATATAAGCTAGTAATTTTGTTGAATATGAACTGATTTTAAATTTCTCAGTGGATTTAGAAAGACGAAACTAAGCCATTTCGAAGATATGAAAATGATATTTAAGTAATATTGAGACATCTGTGTTTATTCCTCCAGCGAACTAACTTTTCCAAAAAAAAATTGGCTATTTTTCAACTTTGGAGATGTTTTTACTTACTTACTTACTTACTTAGGTGGCCGTAACAACCCGTGTCCGGATCTCGACCGACCTCATCAGCTCTCGCCAGGCGCCTCTGCTTTGCGCGCGCCTCTCCAATCGGATACACCAAGTGCGGTTAGGGCTTCCTCAGCCTTGTCCATCCATCGGAGGCATGGTCTCCCTCGTCGTCGTCGACCAGCGACCCTCGCCTCGAGCACCTTTTTCGCTGGAGCTTCGTCGTCCATACGATGGACATGACCCAGCCAGCGTAGTCGCTGCACTGTTATACGCCGAACTACGTCAATGTCTTCGTAGAGCTCATACAGCTCGTGGTTCATTCGGATGCGATAGTCATCGCCGACTCAAACAGGACCGAAGATTTTGCGAAGAACTTTTCTCTCGAATACCCCCAGAGCGGCTGCGTCAGTTTGCGAAAGTACCCATGCCTCAGCGCCATAAAGCAGCACAGGTAGAACGAGCGTCTTGTAGAGTGTTCGCCCCCTGTTCCCCAGATGTTTTTACACATTTTTTTATTTAGGAACTGTATAATTTAAGACTGCAATATAAAAGTATGTTTGTTTATGAGTAAAATGCAGCTTTGGTTTAAAACATCCGTTAAAAATCGACTGAGTTAATAAACTTTTAATAAAACCAAAATTTTGGAATAAATGCCTACACAAAAGTAATGTATAAAAAAATAACAAATGGTATGTACATAAATAAAACAAACAACTATAAAACAAACTAACAATTATACATTAGCTGTCTCTCTTCAATTTCAATATACATAGATCAATGTTGCTTTTGCTTTGCACATGAATTTCACAGCACTTATAATGATGTTTAAGAGTAACCCTTTTTTTTAAAAAAGCTTTTGATATCCAAAATGTTTAAAGTATCAAAAAAGTGCTTATCCGGGACTATCCGGGAAAAATTTTTTGGTACTTCATTAAAGGAAAGATTGAATAGTGCTAAACAAAAAAAATTATTGCTTGATCTACCTTGATAACATATCAAAAAGCTTCTTGAGAAATAAATTCAACAAAAATTTACTACAAAAATAAGGTTACTTTCAATCAATAAAAAAATCAGCATTGATATGACTAATTATATGTTGTAAAATGATTTTTCATAAGTCTATTATCTGAAGTACTAGGATCCATCATTTTTTTCTTGTGCGATTAACTTGTTTTGCTAATATTTACTATGAAAACCGGTTGTTTTGTAAGGGAACCGAGTACTATTACGAGAACTCTGTGAAACACTCAACTTTCGACTGCTCGTACGTGCGCGTGGTGCGCGGAAAAAAAATGTTGGTTGTTGTCTAATGTTCTTTGGAATCTCTTTTAACGCAGTGACTATTTTTTTTCAATATTATTCCTACTTTGCCTTTTGGGCTTTTGGCCGCCCAGAACGAGCAAATACCTCTATGTGCGGCGCAAGCTAGCGAGCATGAAAAATGTTAACGTAAATATGAGTATAAAAATTTGTTTATCGGCAATTTTGATTCTCAAGTGCATGTTTAGCTATGTTTAAAACTCTATGAAGTAATTTGGATTATGATTTAACGCATAAATTTAGTGTTATGTGTTTGTGTATTGCTGGTCTTTATGGTTTCTATGAAAAAAGTGTTTGAAAGTAATAATGACTTTAAGAGTACACTACAGGTTACTAACCTACTGAAATATACATCTTAAAGCATAGACAATTTTAGAAAAGGTTGTTAGAATGATGATATTTCTATAATTTTTCATTTGTAATTGTCCAATCAAAGTTTCTATAGATTCTATTTCTAAGTCAATATTGATACTGTTAATATTTATTTTACATCTTTATACATCTTTATTTTGTTTTTACACGCTTTATTTTGATTTAACACGAATGACCAGTTTCCACCGCTATAAAATTTTTAATTTTTATTATACTCCCGTGTTGCCGCGTGTAAACATGCATGTCAACAGTCGTCCCTATTGTATTGTATGTGTACTATATTGTTTTTTTGCATTCTTTTCTAAGTTCTGAAATTGTTTTTTTTTTGCATTCTTTTATAAGTTTATGAAATTGTTTTTTTTTTGCATTCTTTTATAAGTTTATGAAATAAAAATATACGCAAATATTTGCTATAACACTCCAATATGAGTTTAAAAATGGTTTATTGAATTATTTCTACAGATTTGTTAAATTTGGAACCAATCTTCTACTTTTCTATAAGTGCAATGCATTTTTTTGCACGTTTTTTTTTGCACGAGATCTTTGGGAACGTATCTACCGTGTAAAAACAGAACTGAGTGTATATAGGTTTTCGTTGGTATTCAAACTATTGTATTTAAATTGTTTATAAAAATGTGTCTTAGTCTCGTCTACTATCCTTTTTTAATTCGTAATATTTGATATGTGAAAAATATCACCATATTCGTCCTAAACTGCCGCATCTCCGTTTTCTATTAATACGTAGTTTTCTCTTGTATAGTCAATGATGTCTGCCATTATAATTGTGATGAGTATAAAAGTTATTAAGAAACGCATTGTTCTGAAAAATTTTTAGTTTATGATTTAATGTTATCTTTGAGTATTATTCTTTCCTTTTTATGTATTTTGACTTTATTTCCTAGATCTTCTTTTATTTTTTGCTTTTTATACCTTGGTTTTAATTTGTTTCTTTCACCGATTATTTTTTCGTAAACTGTTTGACAGGGTTCGTAATTTTTCCCTATTCTTTTTTTATTGTGTGTCTCTAACATTTTTTCCTGAGCTTTTTTCAGTGTGTTTGATAAATTTTCATGTTTTATTTTATTGTACAGAACCTCGTGTGGTTTTTCATTTATCACAGAATGAATTGTCTTATTGTACTGCTGAGCAGCACGAATTATAAATTCTACATCACTTATTAAACTGAATTCCTCTTTTATACATCTGGCTATTTCAATTATGGTCGAATGGACCCTTCTACTTGACCATTTGTTACTGAATGTCTTGGGTCACAATAATAAATTTCAATATTCATTCTTTGGGTTAGGGATTTGAATTGAGGAGTTGTGAATCCTGGCTCGTTATCAACGGTTAGTTTTTCGACTTCAGGAAAACTTTGCAATATTTCTAGGACTTTTTCACCTAAATTTGATTTGTCTTCTATGTGTTTAATTACTAGGAATTTAGAATATGCGTCAATACTTGTTAAAAATTTTAGTTTTTGTGCATAAAAAATATCTATGTGTACTTGCCTCCCCTCTTCCTTTGGAATTGGAGCCTCTGCAATTCGAATCTTTTTTGGATGTCTGTCATATTTGTTTTTGTTACAAATTTCACAATGTTTGGTGTATTCTTTAAAATTTGTATTCATATCTGGCCAATAATATTTTTTTAAATTTGTTTTAAATTTTCTCTGAAATTTCTGTGCGCTCTACAATGAGTTTGTTCAACTATGCTACCCTGATTTTCTTTATTTGTGATATCTAATGAAAAGTTTTTTGTGAATACAAATTTGTTTGAGAATGTTATTAATAATATGTTTTTGATTTCGTGCAAATCTTCGATTGTGCAATGAATTCCTGTTATTATGTTTGGTCGAATAAATTCCTTCAAAATTGTTATCAGATTTTCCGGTGTATCATATTCTATAATATGTCTAACGTTATTGAAAACTTTTAACTGTTCATAAATTGTAAACCTATTTTTACTTAAAAGGATCTGTTGTTCGAACTGATTAAGTGGTTTCGTTGTCTCTTTAATTTGTGTATTGTCACTGCTTTCAGCCGAATGTTGGGTTTCATTGTCTGATAAGTTTTCAGAAAGGTTATTGAGATAATGTCTTGAAAGGGCATCGGCTACTGTGTTGGTAGTACCGGGCTTATAAACCATTTTTGGCGAGAATTCCTCTTTGAAAGCATGTCAACGTTTCATTTTGGCGTTTGGGTTGCGGATAGAGACCGCGAATGTTAAATGCTGTTGGTCGGTTTGAATTTCTAAATTAGTTACCCCGTAAAGGTAATTTCTTAAAATTTTGAGAGCCCAGACAATGGCGTACAGCACTTCCTCGTTTGTAGCATAATTGATTTCTGTTGAATTAAGTGTTTTAGAAATAAAAGTAATTGGCTTTCCTTCCTGACTTAAGGTTCCACCGATAGCAGTGTTGGAAGCATCTGTCAATCAATCCTAACACTAGATCTCAAAACAATTTAAGATACCCACTAATTAATTATAATAGACAAAATAATTTCCTTGGCCAAAAAGCTTACAATAATTTTTCACAACCAAAACCAGAGCCTATGGACGTTGATAGAGGTTGTTCAATGTTTAGACAACAAACAAATAATAAAAGGCCACCATATAACTGGCATCAAAATAAGAATAATTTTAAACCACATTATAGTCAGCAAACTTATAACGCGTATAGGTCAAATTTTAAAAATAAGTCACAATTACAACAAAGAAATAACTAGGCAGAAAAAAGACCATTCCAAAGCAACTCCGCGCAGTTACAAAACAAACACCAAAGAATAAATATCATTTGCGAAAGTGCTGTTTTAGATGAAATCCCCATCTCCCCTACATTAACGCCACAAGTGACAAAACAGGACGATGACTTAGAATCTTGGTTGACACAGGAGCAACCAGCTGCTATTGCAAAGCAGGAATATTATTGAATAGAAATAAGTTGACAATAAATAAAAGAGTTAAAACGATTAATGGATTCATTGTAATAGAACATTATTCGGAGTTAACATTATTTAATATAAAAGAAAAGTTTTACGAGATAAAAATTTATTAAAAAAAGCAAATATTATATTGGATTTCGAAAAAGAAATCTTATTATTCAATAACGGAAAATATAAAATCCATTTATAATGAAAAATAAAGAATTTGAAGATACATTTTCAGGATCAAAAGATCTTGAAACGCAAGCCGAAGCTTTTACCGGCAATAATATTGAAAATAAATTAAATAAAAATTCTTTGGGATATAAAAATCCTAAAGCGCCAGTCGAAGAATTTACCGGCAATATAAAACCAATAAATAACTTTGGAAAAAATATTTCAAAAATGCCATTCGAAGAGCACTTCGATAAAGAAATTAATAAATTAAGAAAATACATAATAAAACAAATTGAGTTGATACACTCAAATATAAATTTAAAATTACCTTTTGTAACGGATGTAAAAGCAGAAATTCGGACTACTGTTGAAACTCCTATATGGAGTAAACAGTATCCTTATCCATTTTCTGTCAACGCATTTGTAAATAATGAAAATAATGAAATTATTAAACGACGGAATAATATGTCAGAGTAAAAGTCCATATAATTGTCCCATTTGGGTCATCCCAAAAAAAGGAATAAACCCTGATGGAACACCAAAACTTAGGAGGGTTATAGACTTTAAAAAATTGAATGAACAAACAACACCAGATCGTTACCCCATACCAGACGTAAGTGTTATACTTTCAAACTTGAACACTTCAAAATACTTTTCAACAATAGAATTAGAGTCTGGCTTTCACCAAATTTTAATGAGTGAAAATCACATAGAGACAACAGCATTTTCTGTGAATAACGGAAAATATGAATACCCTTTGGATTACGAAATGCTCCAAGCATTTTTCAGAGAGCAATGGATAATATATTGCGTGAATATATTGGAAAAATATGTCACGTTTATATAGATGATATTATAGTATAATCAAAAAATCTAGAAGATCACACTAGGGATCTTAAAATAATAATTAATACACTTAAACAAGCACACATGAAAATTTCCTTAGAAAAATTAAAATTCTATGAAAAGGAGTTTAAATTCTTGGGATATGTAATCGCCCAAAACGTTATTAAAACTGACCCAAAAAAGATAGAAACCATCAGTAATTTTCTAATCCCGAATACACTAAGGTAACTTAGAAGTTGACCGGTTATTACCGGAAATTTATTAAGGATTATGCCTCAATTACGAAACCACCTACGAAACATCTTTTCGGTGAAAACGGAAAAATTTCGCAATATATGTCAAAAAAAAAAATACAATTACAACTGGATCAGGATGGAATATTAGCGTGTCAAAAATTAAAAAAGCTACTCAGGTACCAAGTTGAACTATCACAACCAGACTTCAATAAAAAATTCACATTGACTACAGATGCTTCCAACACTGCTATCGGTGGAACCTTAAGTCAGGAAGGAAAGCCAATTACTTTTATTTCTAAAACACTTAATTCAACAGAAATCAATTATGCTACAAACGAGGAAGTGCTGTACGCCATTGTCTGGGCTCTCAAAAATTTAAGAAATTACCTTTACGGGGTAACTAATTTAGAAATTCAAACCGACCAACAGCCTTTAACATTCGCGGTCTCTAGCCGCAACCCAAACGCCAAAATGAAACGTTGACATGCTTTCAAAGAGGAATTCTCGCCAAAAATGGTTTATAAGCCCGGTACTACCAACACAGTAGCCGATGCCCTTTCAAGACATTATCTCAATAACCTTTCTGAAAACTTATCAGACAATGAAACCCAACATTCGGCTGAAAGCAGTGACAATACACAAATTAAAGAGACAACGAAACCACTTAATCAGTTCGAACAACAGATCCTTTTAAGTAAAAATAGGTTTACAATTTATGAACAGTTAAAAGTTTTCAATAACGTTAGACATATTATAGAATATGATACACCGGAAAATCTGATAACAATTTTGAAGGAATTTATTCGACCAAACATAATAACAGGAATTCATTGCACAATCGAAGATTTGCACGAAATCAAAAACATATTATTAATAACATTCTCAAACAAATTTGTATTCACAAAAAACTTTTCATTAGATATCACAAATAAAGAAAATCAGGGTAGCATAGTTGAACAAACTCATTGTAGAGCGCACAGAAATTTCAGAGAAAATTTAAAACAAATTTATAAAAAATACTATTGGCCAGATATGAATAAAAATTTTAAAGAATACACCAAACATTGTGAAATTTGTAACAAAAACAAATATGACAGACATCCAAAAAAGATTCGAATTGCAGAGGCTCCAATTCCAAAGGAAGAGGGGAGGCAAGTACACATAGATATTTTTTATGCACAAAAATTAAAATTTTTAACAAGTATTGACGCATATTCTGAATTCCTAGTAATTAAACACATAGAAGACAAATCAAATTTAGGTGAAAAAGTCCTAGAAATATTGCAAAGTTTTCCTGAAGTCGAAAAACTAACCGTTGATAACGAGCCAGGATTCACAACTCCTCAATTCAAATCCCTAACCCAAAGAATGAATATTGAAATTTATTATTGTGACCCAAGACATTCAGTAACAAATGGTCAAGTAGAAGGGTCCATTCGACCATAATTGAAATAGCCAGATGTATAAAAGAGGAATTCAGTTTAATAAGTGGTGTAGAATTTATAATTCGTGCTGCTCAGCAGTACAATAAGACAATTCATTCTGTGATAAATGAAAAACCACACGAGGTTCTGTACAATAAAATAAAACATGAAAATTTATCTAACACACTGAAAAAAGCTCAGGAAAAAATGTTAGAGACACACAATAAAAAAAGAATAGGGAAAAATTACGAACCCTGTCAAACAGTTTACGAAAAAATAATCGGTGAAAGAAACAAATTAAAACCAAGGTATAAAAAGCAAAAAATAAAAGAAGATCTAGGAAATAAAGTCAAAATACATAAAAAGGAAAGAATAAAAATCACAAAGATAACATTAAATCATAAACTTAAAATTTTTCAGAAAATGCGTTTCTTAATAACTTTTATACTCATCACAATTATAATGGCAGACATCATTGACTATACAAGAGAAAACTACGTATTAATAGAAAACGGAGATGCGGCAGTTTAGGACGAATATGGTGATATTTTTCACATATCAAATATTACGAATTATAAAAGGATAGTAGACGAGACTTAGACACATTTTTATAAACAATTTTAATACAATAGTTTGAATACCAACGAAAACCTAAATACACTCAGTTCTGTTTTTACACGGTAGATACGTTCCCAAGGATTTCGTGCAAAAAAAATCGTGTAAAACAATGCATTGCACTTATAGAAAAGTAGAAGATTGGTTCCAAATTTAACAAATCTGTAGAAATAATACAATAAACCATTTTTAAACTCATATTGGAGCAAAAAAAAACAATTTCATAAACTTATAAAATAATGCAAAAAAAAAAACAATTTCAGAACTTAGAAAAGAATGCAAAAAAACAATATAGTACACATACAATACAATAGGGACGATTGTTGACAATTTTATAGCGGTGGAAACTGTTCTTTCGTGTTAAATCAAAATAAAGCGTGTAAAAACAAAATAACGATTTATTTTAATTCGTGTTAAATCAAATTCGTGTAACAGTCGTGTAAAAACAGAACTGAATGTATAAATATTAACAGTATCAATATTGACTTAGAAATAGAATCTATAGAAACAAAGTTTCTATAGTGCTATTGGACAATTACAAATGAAAAATTATAGAAATAAAAGAGGAATTAATGAAATTGGTAAACTATGGAAATGGATCGCGGGAAGTGCCGATCATGTCGATTTTGTTTTAATTAATAACAAATTAAATGAGCTAGTTGAAAATAATAACAAGCAGTTCACTACAAATTCTTACAAAATCTTTAAATCAGTTACTCAATTAAAAGAATTAGTAAAAAGTACAACAGGAAGTTCTAGAACAGAAGCTATATTGAAACAAAGAAATAAATACTTAATGAATTAACTCCAGAATTTAATTTATACAATTACAGTAGCAAAAGTAGGAGTTTTAAGTAAAGCCATCTTAGACATTGAGGAAATAAAAAACATTACTAAGCACGAACACGGACAGATAACAATAACGGACCTAATGGACGTTTCAAAATAAAAAATTTTGCAAAACAATGACATTATTATAATTTATATTAAGTATTCAAAAATGAAAAATAATTGTAAGCTTTATGAAGCAAGAGCCATAGCTCAACCCGATGAAAATTATTAATAGATAATAAAATTGCTAAATGCTTAGATATCTATCTAAAAGTAAAAAATTGTAAAGTGGAAATTGCTAATAGTTTTTGTGAAATAACAAAAGAAAATTAATGTCATTCCGATATTCTAAATGATGAAAAGGTATTTGTAAAAGACTTAAAGAAAATAATAAAAGAATTGATGTTATAAAAGACGGAGCAATATTGATATCCGGAAATCATACTGTAGAGGAAAATAAAATAAAAGGTGTTTATTTAATTACTTTTCAAAACAAAACTATCATAGATAACGTTTCTTATGAAAATAAAAATGCAAAAATTTGGAATTATTTAAAGAATAAAAAAATTAATAATTCTCAAATCACACAATATCTTCAATCTGAGGATATAAATTTAAAATTCAAAAATATCGATTTATTAAATCAAACTAAGAACGAAATTTAATCGCATCTCATTTTAGGAACATTTACACTTATTGCAATTATAACTATTGTTATTTACAGTTCATTTAAATTTATTAAAATTCTACAAACCCATTATGTAAATAAACAATCCAAATATGAAGAAATAATTTTCAATTCATTAAATAAACAAATAAAAACTCTAACAAAAGAACTTGAAGAAACGGGACGTTTCTCTTAAAAGAAAGGGGGGAATTAAGACCACCCAGTATACCTAAGTAAAATGATAAATGTAAACACAATTCTAGCTAAGACCATAAGTAAAACTGATAATGTAAGCACATTTGTAATACCTAAAGATATAATATTTCTTTATAATCAAATAGCTCTAATAACGCAATCACGCCATCCGCGGATTGTTTACAATAACGCAATCACGCCATCCGCGGATTGTTTACATTTAAATACTTTAAATAAGCCGACAATGATAGATTGCAGGCAGTGAATTGTAAGCGTTAGAGTTAAGAGTTCTAGTGATAATAAAAACTTTTTAAAAACCCCAAACTGAAAGGAATGTAATTAACTTGCATGAATCTCTAATAATACTTGCTTGGTGTAACAATAAACTCGTATGATTTCACGAGTTTAAACAGAACAGAATAATTCTATTACTTAAATACGATTCAATCCACCACACCAGCTGTGTGGGAAATCCAACTAGGGATAATTTAAAAATTAAAAGTTTGTGACTTACAATATCAAAAGCTAAAGTCCGTAAATATCATCATTCTAACAACCTTTTCTAAAATTGTCTATGCTTTAAGATGTATATTTCAGTAGGTTAGTAACCTGTAGTGTACTCTTAAAGTCATTATTACTTTCAAACACTTTTTTCATAGAAACCATAAAGACCACCAATACACAAGCACATAAAACTAAATTTATGCGTAAAATCATAATCCAAATTACTTCATAGAGTTTTAAACATAGCTAAACATGCACTTGAGAATCAAAATTGCCGATAAACAAATTTTTATACTCATATTTACGTTAACATTTTTCATGCTCGCTAGCTTGCGCCGCACATAGAGGTATTTGCTCGTTCTGGGCGGCCAAAAGCCCAAAAGTCAAAGTAGGAATAATATTGAAAAAAAATAGTCACTGCGTTAAAAGAGATTCCAAAGAACATTAGACAACAACCAACATTTTTTTTCCGCGCACCACGCGCACGTACGAGCAGTCGAAAGTTGAGTGTTTCACAGAGTTCTCGTAATAGTACTCGGTTCCCTTACAAAACAACCGGTTTTCATAGTAAATATTAGCAAAATAAGTTAATCGCACAAGAAAAAAATGATGGATCCTAGTACTTCAGATAATAGACTTATGAAAAATCATTTTACAACATATAATTAGTCATATCAATGCTGATTTTTTTATTGATTGAAAGTAACCTTCTTTTTGTAGTAAATTTTTGTTGAATTTATTTCTCAAGAAGCTTTTTGATATGTTATCAAGGTAGATCAAGCAATAATTTTTTTTGTTTAGCACTATTCAATCTTTCCTTTAATGAAGTACCAAAAAATTTTTCCCGGATAGTTCCGGATAAGCACTTTTTTGATACTTTAAACATTTTGGATATCAAAAGCTTTTTTAAAATAAGTGGTAACTCTTAAACATCATTATAATAAGTGCTGTGAAATTCATGTGCAAAGCAAAAGCAACATTGATCTATGTATATTGAAATTGAAGAGAGACAGCTAATGTATAATTGTTAGTTTGTTTTATAGTTGTTTGTTTTATTTATGTACATATCATTTGTTATTTTTTTATACATTACTTTTGTGTAGGCATTTATTTCAAAATTTTGGTTTTATTAAAAGTTTATTAACTCAGTCGATTTTTAACGGATGTTTTAAACCAAAAGCTGCATTTTACTCATAAACAAACATACTTTTATATTGCAGTCTTAAATTATACAGTTCCTAAATAAAAAAATGTGTAAAAACATCTGGGGAACAGGGGGCGAACACTCTACAAGACGCTCGCTCTACCTGTGCTGCTTTATGGCGCTGAGGCATGGGTACTTTCGCAAACTGACGCAGCCGCTCTGGGGGTGTTCGAGAGAAAAGTTCTTCGCAAAATCTTCGGTCCTGTTTGAGTCGGCGATGACTATCGCATCCGAATGAACCACGAGCTGTATGAGCTCTACGAAGACATTGACGTAGTTCGGCGTATAACTGTGCAGCGACTACGTTGGCTGGGTCATGTCCATCGTATGGACGACAAAGCTCCAGCGAAAAAGGTGCTCGAGGCGAGGGTCGCTGGTCAACGACGACGAGGGAGACCATGCCTCCAATGGATGGACAAGGCTGAGGAAGCCCTAACCGCACTTGGTGTATCCGATTGGAGAGGCGCGCGCAAAGCAGAGGCGCCTGGCGAGAGCTGATGAGGTCGGTCGAGATCCGGACACGGGTTGTTACGGCCACCTAAGTAAGTAAGTAAGTAAGTAAAAACATCTCCAAAGTTGAAAAATAGCCAATTTTTTTTGGAAAAGTTAGTTCGCTGAAGGAATACACACAGATGTCTCAATATTACTTAAATATCATTTTCATATCTTCGAAATGGCTTAGTTTCGTCTTTCTAAATCCACTGAGAAATTTAGAATCAGTTCATATTCAACAAAATTACTAGCTTATATCTGCAAAAGGGCAGAAAACCCAGGTTTTTAACCGTAACTGAAGATTTTAGAGGGTTTCGCAAATTTCAAGGACAGAGTCTTGTTGTACTCGACAAGATATCTGCATTTAAGCACAAAAATAATTTTGGCCGCCCAGATCGTTGAAATACCTCTATGTGCGCCGCTAGACACGCTTAGTGCTTGGCACAAGCGTAAACAACAACAACGACATAAATAGAATTTTGAACGCATGCATTACGCAAGAATGAATATAAGGTTACACAATTGCCAATGACATATTTAAGTCAAGGCCAAGTCGAATGCACTTGCTGTTGTTGTTGTTTTAGATTTCTATATGAAAAACTGGAATATGTATGTAATCGGCCAGAAATTAAATTGATTGGCAATCGATATTAAAGACAAAAATAAGGGAGGAAATACTGGCAGAACAATTTTAATAATAATACTGGCAAAAATTGTATACAAACTAAAATATATTAAAATAAAGACAGATTTTAATGAACAGGCGAAAAGCCCAAAACAAAAAATAAATCTCTTTTTTTTTAAATAGCCTTTGTGGATTTAATAAAAAATTAGCCTTTGTGGCTTTAATATAAAGTAGCCTTTGTAGCTCCAAATGAAATTTTACCTTAGCGGCTTAAAATAAAAAATCTAAGCCTTGTGGCTTATATACAAAAGCCTTGCGGCTGATTAAAAAGGCATGTGCTCCTAAACCTATCATCGTATCATAGCCACTCATACCACAAACCACACCTATCCCCTCGTATGAGGGACATATAGTGCATATTGATATATACAAAACGGACAAATCGTGTAGATAAATTTTCAAAATTTGCGCAGCTAACACCAATAAAATCAAAAGCCACTCAAGATATAAGAGAACCTCTAAGGGAACTTCTCTTTCAATTCGGAGTACCCCAAGCCGTCATTTTTGATAACGAAAAAGCATTGAATTCAGCGTCTATAACTTTTATGATTGAGGATAGATTAAAGATTAAAATTTTAAAATCGCCGCCATATAAAAGTGCAGTGAATGGTCAAATCGAGAGGTTCCATTCAACACTTTCGGATATTATGCGTTGTTTAAAAGCTGAAAATAGAGATCAATCATTTGCACAACTGCTAGACAGAGCTGTCTATGAATATAATTACTCAACTCACAGCACAATTAATAATAGGCCAATAGAAATGTTCTTCGGTCGTACGGTAAGCAAAGACCCCGAACAATTTGAAAAAGCTAGATAAGATAATATTCAAAGAATAAAAGATAAGCAACAACAAGATCTTAAAAACCACAATAGCAAATTACAACCAATTATTGATTATAACCCAGGCGAAACAATTTACGTAAAGATCCACAATAGGTTAGGAACTAAAATCTCACCTAGGTATAAAAAAGAAGTAGTTAAGGAAAATAGGTCGACTACGGTCCTGACCGAGTCAGGAAGGGTAGTTCATAAATGTAATATTAAAAGCTAAGTAATAAAAATTAAATAAAACAGACACATTTTCTAAATCTTTGCAGACTAACGCTTACAGCGACAACAATGGCTCTGACCGACTTCCAAATCACAGACTACTCAACGGCCCATATAATTACACTAAGCAAAGGACTAGCCAAAATACAAAACGGAACGTTTAAACTAATACACTTTGTTAACATTGACCTATACGAACACATTTTGGCAGAAGTAAGGCAATTCATGGACAAAAATGTACACACAAACAGTTTGTTGTACCCAACTTTAAAGCAAGAAATAGAACAGACAAAGGAAGCAATTAAATCTATTAAACCAACAGGTAGAAAAATTAAAAGATCTATTAACATCCTAGGCACAGCATGGAAATACCTAGCCGGAACTCCAGATCACGACGATTTCGCAGCATTGGAATACGACACAAAACAGTTAACCGACAATAACAACAAACAACTTCTGATCAATCAAGCACTAACGCAACGTATGAATAACCTAACAGCAATTAAAGTCAAATTAAGAAACGCAATAACAAAAGACAGCTACTTCAACGACGAGCTAGTAATAAGTATTCAAAATAGATTGCGTTTAGTTAAGGAAGAAATTGTAAACATTAGATATGCCATACAATGGGCAAAATTAAAATTAGTACATAGCATTTTATTAAACAAAGAAGAATTAGAATTAACGCTTAAGGCGGTCTTCTCATTCAAAACCCGTTTTTTGGACCCTTTTTAAAAAAATTCTTATTTGAAAACGCAAAGAATAATTGAAAACTTTTTTTATTTATTGTATTACAAAAGGTTCAAAGTAAATTAAAAATTTTTTTTGCCTCGATACGTGGGCTGTTCAAAAAGTAATGAGACTTCAAAGTTGGTGGTGAAAAAAAAAGGTGTCGTCACGGCGGCCACGATTCCGGGTCTCCGGAGCGTCTGAAATGAAAAAAAAAACGGGGTTATAATCAGTATAGATGTAATTCTCGGGTGAACCTCAAGCTTAATTTTGTGATTTTTTTTGACAAAATGGCGGCCATTAAAAAAAAAAATTTCAATTTCGGGTTTTTTTTTGTAGTTTAGTGTAAAAAAAAAATGGTAAAAAATTTTTTAAAATTATGGCCGAAGTTCACCCGAGAATGGTGACAATTCTGCGTCGATTCCACTTTGTTTCATGAAAATCGGTTCAGTTGAACTGGAGATGTCATGGCCGCCAGTTCGAAAAACGTGGGTTCGAGATAAACGCGTTTAAAGTTTGAAGTAATTTTTTTGGGAAAAAAAAAAAAAAATCAAAAATGTTTAAATGCAGTTTTAAAGAGCTGACAATTTTTACTTACAAATATTAGTCGGCGATGCCAGCTCCATACAGGCCACCTTCCTCTTTTTCGTAGAAACTGCTTTCTGCTGCCCTCTCTGCTCTGCGAGCCGTTCTGCCAGCTTTTGATGATGCCGCAGCTCGAGTCTCTGATCGGTTCAATCTGTCTTCATTGCGAGATAGTGCGTATTCGTATGCGTTTTTGCCAATCGCAATACCCATCAAACCCATAATTTTAAGTATAGGTATAAAACCGTCGTTGAAGAGGCACGTTGCAATGAAATTGGCCACTTCGATGGTGCGTGCGCCTGAGTTGATGTGTTTGGGCGAAAGTGACCAAAGAACAGAATTGTAGGACTCATTGGAATTCTGAGTTTCAGATCCAAGGCATCTTTCAAGCAAATTATCTGCCGACAGCGCTTCGTAAGCTGGTTTTATTACCTTCATCACCTTCTTGTCGAGAGGTGCATACGTGTGCTATCTAACGTACCTTCAGCAGCTGCTTTCTGCCATGCGCACCAGCTTGACGCACCGGTGCGGCAATTTTGGTGTTGCGGTTTATCATCGGTGGAGCACTTATGGTAAAAAGTGGCCCAAATTTCCTTTTTCATATCCTCCACGGAGTCAGGATGACGGCGGATCGCAAGGCCATAATATGTGGTCAACTCGGATATTAATTTGTCGGTGAGCTTGCCCGCACCTTTGCCTCCAATGCCCTTATTTTCTTTTTTTTTTTTTCGAAGTCGCGTGCCCATTCGCTTCTGCACATGCCCAATGCATTCTTTCTTTTCCACTATAGGGTCACCGTCATAGGGGTCGACATCTAATACACATTTGAAGGTCTGCGAATCACCATCGCCGATATACTTTACATATTTTATGCCGTGTGTTTCAAACGACCTGGAGAACATCTCTATTACAGCGTCCACCTCCATTTTCCCAGAGCTTCCTTCATGGTTTATGGTGCATTCTTCGTCATGAGTATCAAGCCAAATTTGGTAAGCCTCTGACTCTTCTTCCTTCTTGGCTTCCCAATATTTGCAGCTGTTACACAGACGAGATTTTACGACAGTGTCAACAATTTTTTTGGTATGCTTGGCAATCAAAGTTGTGACACCATAAAGGGAAGCAAAGCCACGCTTCTTCCAAGTCCCATCTCCCGACACAGTAAATAAAGTGGGATCGCACTCTGGATTCGCTTCGATCATAGCCTCTTTTTCTTCTCCAATAGCTTTTGAAATGACATGTTCGTACATGGCTTTTCCAGCAACGTACAAATTTTGTAGGATAGTATAGTACAGATTGTTGGACAAACTTTGTCCGAGGTCCATGAGGCCACAAAACATGGTTATACCTTTTGGCCCAATCCCTAAAAGCCGCATGGCAACAACCAAGCGTCGATTAATTTCATATGTTTTTCCGATCATAGGTGACGAAGGAATATATGTTGTGCGTGGGCAGGCGCAGTTCAAAGCGATTTTAAATCCAACTCCATTTGGTGAGGCTTCTGAGAACTCAATTTTTTTGCTTGCATGAGGCACAAATTACCAACGCTGACAACGTGGTAAACACAGAACAGAACTCGAGAATGCAATACTTCAAATTGTTTTTGATTGATACTTCGTCGTCTTCGTTATTCTTGAATTTCTTGGCCGATGTACTGGTATATTCAGAATCCTCTGGTCTAAGATGCTGATTTCCACTAAACCCGCGTTTTTTAGCACGATTCTGACGCTCACTTGGGCGTTTTTTTTTTTTTATTACTTTTCCGATCCATTTTACAAAAATCACAATAAATTTATGAAAAATTTACTTTTCCGTTCACTGAAGCGCACGCGTCTGTTGCTCAACTCGATACAAACTGAACTAAATGATGCTTTCAGTTGAACACCTGGACTCAAAAAATGCTTCAACCCCTAAAAAAAGCAGAAATGTGTATTCGTATGTTTGTATGAATATGTGTGCAAACACGTTTTTACCTAACAATAAACATTTTCAACGGAATTCGGTGGTTACTTTATGCCGCTTCGTTCGAAAATGAGTCGAAAAAAATAGCTCATTTCGACGAAGACCTTGCTTCACAAAAAAGGTATCTTCTAAAGGATTTCGAAAAATCCTTTTAGGGGCATATTCACAACTACCCAAGCTATAAATAAATGCAAAAAAAAAAGTCAAAAAAAAAAGTTGCTCTATGAGAAGACCCCCTTAAAACACTAGAAGACGAAAAGATGCCTTTTTCATCAACCGAAGAAGCTCTAAGTTTTGCAGAAATAAGTGTTCTTTATAATTCGACAATGTTAGCATATATTGTGAAAATTCCAATTACAGAAAGAGAAATATATGAAAATATTCTAATTAAACCCGTTAAAAGAAATAATACGATTATAAATGTTGTATTCAATAATATTATTAAGAAAGAAAATAATGTACTTGGAATAATTAGCCAGTGTAAGACAATTCACCATATCCATTTGTAAGAAAGACCAAATTGTAAGCTTCGTTAATGAAACCTGCATAACAAAACTCCTGAATAGTAAACAAAATCCAACTTGTCAATTTAGCAATGCAAATCACGTTAAACCAATAGAAATACTACAACCTGGATTAATTCTACTAAACAACTTTAATGGTACCGTAAACAATAGCCTAGAAGAAATATCTTTTACAGGCACATTTGTGGTAAAATTTAGCAACCTTGCTATAAAAATAAATAATTATTCTTTCTACAACGGCGAAACGTTTTTAACCGGGCCGTTACCAGTCAAAACGCAATTTGCTCCAGTAGTAAAAGAAAGAATAAATCTTTTATCATTAGAATCTATCCACGAGTTGTTCATAGACAACATAAAACGCTTGGATTATCTTCAGAACAATACGGATACCAACCAAATTTCGGTGGTGGTCATGGCCATTCTCACGCTAGCCGCTTTCTCAATAATATTTTTCTGCCATAGGAAAAAGAAGATAATCCTGCAAACAAGCATTGCATCAGAAACATCAACCAAGAGTCAAGACTCAACAGAAGTAACAAAAACTGCAAATCCTGTAACATATCTCAATTTTAACGATCTACCATATTTTTAACCAATTGAGGACAATTGATTTTGAGAGGGGAGAGTTAGCGACAATAATATTCAAAACACCTGAAAGACACGCGCATCCGCTCTACTGACAAAAACGCTGACTTTACGTCTGGTGCAGTGTGGCGCGATTCCTCGGAAATATTAAACAACAACAAATACAACGTGTTGCCTGCTAAGCAGGGGAACCGACGTCAGCAGAGCTGCAGGCAGGTTAAGTTAAGTTCTAAGCCATAAAATTTGTTAAGATTATTTTTAGTAAAGAAATGAATCAATAAAAAGCTAGAAGCTCCTACAAAAAATATTTTTTTTAATATTTTCTATTTGGAATAGTATAACTTAAATGTGTTTGTTTTTTAATAACAAAGAAGACAACATTGATGATAGATACAAAACCACAATAATAAAATTATATTTTTGCATATAATTCCACGAACAACGCTATGATCAATAACAAAAAATTCGAAGCAATATCAAATGCGTTCAAAAGATCTTGAAAACACAAATCAGAACAGCAGAACAGTGTGGCATTTTATCAATCTACGAGGACAGAAGGAGAAAAAAAACTTCCAAAAAATTAAATTAAATGTTAAAAATTTGAAAATGTTGGTTTAAGTGAATGAAAATGTACAGGATCGTCGGGGCTGGAAGAAGTGGTCTCTACCACGTTCAGCTTCGACATCCTTCGGATATCGCGTGTGTACAATCGGGCGAAGCAAGTAGACACTCATGTGGAGTCGTCGGAGCAGGAAGATGTGGTTCTACCACGTTCTGCCTCGACACTCGGCCGCGAATTCCGTTCAGTTTTGTGTAGGGAAGTTGCTAGAATCGTGTGCGACCAATGATGCAAGATGTGCAAATACGTGTGAGGGATTGTCGGGGCCGGAAGATGTGGTACTACCACGTCCGGGTCCGACATCCACCAGACACGTCTTTTACTCGTTATTGCCACAATGGGCCTCCCAGGGGATCGTCGCGGCTGGAAGAAGTGGTGCTACCACGTTCAGCCCCGACATCCGAACCTACGCGAAACACACACGAGATCAGGGCCTAGTATAACTGTCGGATGTAGATGAGTAGGCAGCTTGTTTGGCTGTAGCGCAGGAAGTAGTACAGTTCGCCGTGACCGCCCCCGCCCGCACGAAACCCACTGACAAACACTATCAGTAAAAGAAAACCACGCACAGAACGCTAAACCCAGGTGACCCTGTCAGTGTGACACCTCCCCAGCGGGTAAAGAATCATTTTTCAAATAATCAAAAATTTATGTACTCAGTAACCAAACAGAAAACTGGGGTCGCATAGTCCCCAGTAATTGTCGTATTTTAGGCTATAAATTAATCTACCCTGTATAGGTTAAGGATTGGAGGAAAAGAAACAAAATAAACACAGATCAATATTGAAGCATAGATTTGAGTTTTGACTTGGGGTCGGGAGAAGGAGATAAATAATTGTTTCGGACCCTGGATACGACGAGCGTATCCTTGGCAGAAAGAAAGGTCCTCACAACATTTTGCGGAAGAATATATGTATGGGTTGGATAAACGACGTGGGCGGAACTTGGGTACATACAGACACGATGTCATTCAATTTTATATATTTACGAAAGTTTTTATATTTTGATGACGTCATTTTGTATTGAAGGTAGGCGTGGTTTTCATCCGATTTTGCCAAATATCACAAAGTGGCTTATGTTAAATATCAAAATTTGTATGCAAAATTTCAACACATTTCTGTAATTTTTGCAGATTTTTAAGCAAAATTTATTGTCGTTTTCAATAAAGCCACTTTGTATGGGAGGTAGGCGTGGCTTTCATCCGACTTGGCCAAATATCATAGTAATTACATATAAAAGCCTATGTGCAAAATTCCAAGACATTTCTGCAATTTGAGCAGTTTTTTAAGGGATTTTACGGTTAATATAACTTTCTATGGTGGTTTTTATCCGATTTTTCCAAATTTCATTGTGAGGATTAATATTGAAGACCAAAGCTTATATCATAAATTTCAAGGCATTTCATTAATGTTAGTTAAAAATTTGAAAATGTTTGTTTATCCGATATATTTAAAACGCCAAACATAAAATGGTGCTTTTTGGGTTTTTAAAAATTATTTGTAAGCGTCAAGAGAGTAGTTTTTGTATTAAGTGCACTGATTAAAGTTGTTAACATTTAACTTCTTTTGCAATTTAAAACTGTTTTGAAATTATGTAGATTAATTGAAAATAAAATAAGTCGCTTTCCTATAGGAACAAACTAACTTGTTTTTAAAAACAACTAATTAAAAAACTAATTTAAAATAAACCAGTATATGAACTACTTTTAATTATATTAAGGCGGCAACTACTCTGATGTTGACATGTTTTAATTGCAAGTTTTTATTAGATTACAAGTTTATATATATTTAACCATGTTATTTCATCAAATATTATTAACTTTAGGCCATCAGTAATACTTTTCAATTGGTTATTTTAAAGTAATTAAACAATAATTTAAATATAACTAATTTAACAAGTAGTTGAAAATATATGCAGACGAAAGTCAATTGACTTATTTAGCGGACATCGCCATACAAAATAAGTTAGTTCGTTCTATGGAAAAAAGTCAGAATTTCAACTAGTTGTAGTTGACAAAAAACTACTTTATCAACTACTTTTAAATTAGTTGATTGTCCTACAGGGTTATTTATCAAAGTTTCGTTTAAATTAGTGATGGAAATGTAGCATAACTAAGAATCTATATATTCAGCTACACTTTGATGCACTGGAAAAAAGTTTTTATGCATATGGATTGGGGTGTCCTAAAAAAGTCGAAGTTGTTTTTTTTTATGTGGTACCGCCTCAATTTTTTCGTATGATGTTGAAATGAATGTAAAAAAAATTGGTGTGCCTAGGACCACTTGAACTAGTGCCGACTTGCAGCGGTACATGTCAGTTACCGTTACTTGGTTATATGGCAAAAAAGTGCTAATTTTTCCAAAAGCCCAAATAACTTCTTTATATATGTGAAAATTTTGAAAAAAGTCCCAAAAATCCAAAAATGCAAAATATGGAAAAAACAGGAAGGATGATTTAAACATAGTCTTGAGCTACTTTCTGCAAGAAATTGAAAAGACCGAAATTGGGGAAAAAAGGAATACCTGTTGAAACTTGACTTTTTTCAAAAATACTTTAAGTGCTTAGCAATTCGATTACGAAAAAAAGTATAAAAAATCGAAAAAAAGTTATTTCTCACTCGGGATAACTTAAATAATTCTAGAAAAAATTTTCTGATTTGCATTCGAAAAATTTTTAAATTTTGGTATTTTAACGAAAAGTCCCCAAATGTCGAAAAATGCTCTTGTTTTGTATGTTTTTCTATTTTTACAGCTTTTTTGATGAAAAATAAATAGGTTTTTCTTTGAAAAGCGAAAAGCCTGCAAGTTCTTCTAAACATGCATTATTTGTAATAACTGAGAAGAATGTTATAAAATTTTATGTTGTTTTAATACAATTTAGTGTTTCAAAGTCAAAGCATAAAGTGTTAATTTCCCTCTATAGGCAACTCAATGAAATGCCCTGCAATTAAGAGGGAGTTTGAGATAGACCCCAACTCCAAAAAATTTTTTTGTTTAGGAATAAACCAGGGAATCATCACAATAACTTAGAATTTTGTCCGCCCAGATTGGTCAAATTGCACACTGTACAACGGTTGATAGTTCAGAACACTTTCTTTTATTAGGTTGGGAACAAAGTTAGGCAGATCAGATCAGAAAACAAATTACAGAAAAAGAGATGCATGACTTGGTTTCTTTATTGCTTCAATGTGAAAATTTGATTTGATCAAAAACAAGCGTTCACTATGTTCGCAACCTTAAAAATTAACGCATATTCTTTGTTTCCTTTCCTTTCGCCTCTGTCCGGCTCTTCATCACACTCTTCCCACTTAAAAGTTTTACAAAACACAACAAAAAAAAAAAAAATTAAAAAAACAAACAGAAACCAGTCACAAGCATCAACCACGTAAAATAAACGCGCTTTCAATTCCAAATAAAAACATCAAAAATTCTAAACTACCCGGGTAGCTCTAAAGTTCGAAAATACACATCTCTTCTAACATATTTATACCCCAACGCGTACTGCTTAAGGGGTATATTAACTTTGTCATTCCGTTTGTAACGCCAAGAAGGAGGCGTGGCAGGTAAAGAAAAATATACATATTTTTGATCAGCATCATCTCCTGAGTCGATTTCCGTGTGTCCGCCTGTCTGTCCGTCTGTCGACACTATTACAGCCGCAATTTTAAAGCTATCGCGATGAAATTCAATATATAAGTTTATTTTTAAAAGAGGAAGATCAATTTCGAGAATGGGCCAAATCGGGTGAAAACCACGCCTACCTTCCATACAAAGTGACTTTATATTAACCGTAAAATGTCTTTAAAATCCACTAAAATTAAAGAAATGCCTTGAAATTTTGCGTGTAAGCTTTGCTCTTCAGTCTTAATCCTGGCTATAAAATCGGATGGAAACCACGCCTACCTCCCATATAAATTGGCTTTATTATAAACGTAAAATCTCTTAAAAATCAACAAAAATTAAATAAATGTTTTAAAATTTTGCACATAAGCTTTGATATTTAATATAAAACATCTGCATGATATATGGCAAAATCAGATGAAAACCACGCCCACTTCCCATACAAAGTGGCTTTATTTTAAACGAAAAATCTCTTAAAAATCCACAAAAATTAATGAAATGTCTTGAAATTTTGCACATAAGCTTTGATATATAATATCAACCATCCCTATGATAAATGGTAAAATTGAATCAAAATCGCGCCTACCTCCCATACAAAGAGACGTCATCGAAAAAGGACAACTTTCGGTAATATATAAAACTGAATATCATCGTGTATGTCGTGGCTACAGACTTCGAATATACTTCAATATGGCCGCGGCGGGGTATTTTAGCTTCGGTACCCTGCCGAAGCTCCATTCCTTACTAGTTTTATTAGAAATTTAAAAAAAAAATATTTTTATTTTTGTTTGTTTATCCATATACTGAGCTACTGAAAGTACTTTTTAAGTTTGTTTTGTTTCTGTTATAAAGACTTTTTTACTAACATCGTTTTAAATACAAAATATTGTATTGATTGTTAACTGAAAAAAATCTTAAACTGAACCTTATTTGAATTTAATCTTAACTCTTAAATTATAAGTTTTATGAAAAATTAATTGAAAAATTAATGATTATATAATATATTGAAATGGTGCGTTGAAAAAAGATATACTCGTATAAATCTAAAATAAGTAAATGAGTAAAAGCAGAACAATAGTTTCCTTACCAATAAGCTGCTAGAAAACGGCAGTGAAGTACGAAAACAAAAACTCATGCAGCCGCAGAAACTCCAGCTGCGGCAGACACTCGAGCTCCGACAGACACTCGAGCTTTAAGCGTATTTTCCGAATGTCTGCATTGCCTGGATGGTGCTTTTGTTTCGCTTCGCAATCGTGAAAAGATGTGCTTAGCAGCAATCGTTGTTTACGAACTCGAGCACCATGCATGCATTATTTTTTTGCGCGATTGTGGCTGACGGCGAATGTTATTCGAGTGGCAAGTAATGAAAATCTCTGATGGAGATATCAAAGACTTAATACTAAGTGATAATTCTAATGTAACAATTGCTTCAAAAAGTTTGGGCAACGCACTTATTTCGCTATTCTACGATAGTAATCAATTAAATACCTGTTACCAGATTAAAGCAACGGAATAATAAATGAGGATTAATAAATGAGCAAGACGGAACAATAAATGAGGATTAATAAATAAGCAAGATGGAAAAATAAATGAGCAAGGCTTTAAAGAAGAACTAAAAACAAAGTGATAGGGGTTAATAATTCTTATGTTATTAAAACTATTTTGGTATTTACTAATGGGAGAGAAATATTCCCCGATTAAATATTATCAAAAAAAGATAATGACTAATGGCGTTTTCTTTTCTCGAAAAAATTCAGTATTTTTTCTGCCCTCTTTGAAAATTCAGCACTTTTTGTGTTCTTTTCTCAAAAAAATGTTGACCCCAAAAATTAAATCGTGTTATTTTCTCGAAAATTTTGACCTGAACAGTATAACAAATGCAGAATTTTTGCAGTCTCAATATCGACGGTTTCAGAGTTCTGCCCTCAAATGCTACCAACTGAAGAAACAAAGTGGCATGTTTAAGAAATATTGTGTGAGCGTTTTCTTTACAAATTACAAAAAATATTATAATTAAACATAAAAATTCTGATATGTAAAAGTTTTAACAATATTATCGAAAATATTACAAATAAGTAAATTTACCTTCAACAAAACTTTCTTCTCCAGACATTTTGAATTTAATTTTGTGTTTTGCTATTTGCAATTTATTTGACGTTTCTCGATATAGTAGGGCAGCCAACACAACATTGACAAAAATGTTGCATTTTAATGTTCTTTTCTCGACTAACAACAGGTCAACATTTTTTGGGTTCAGGAAAAAATTTAAAAAATTCCTGTACTCTCAGAGATCAGAATTTTTTGGCGATAAAAGAAAACGCCATAAGTCGACATAAAAAAATCAGCAAAGTGGTTAGAAATACAGAGTGCACCATATTTTATGTGATTATCAAATCACATAATAAGAAGCTCGGTCAAAGTCCTTTCAATGGCTGAAATGGCCAATTCGTTTTTTTTTATGTAATCACTGAATAAGACATTTTTCAAAACGTCAACTCCGTACAATTTGAACAATGAATCGCTTTACACCGAAATAGTTACGCTGTGCATTGAAAATAGTCGTTCAGTTGTGTTAACTCAACGTGCAAATCTTCGAAAATATCGTGGCAAACTAGCACCGTCTGACAACACTATTCGTCTTTTGGTGTCGAATTTTGATGAGCATGGACCAGTGCGTTCAACATCCTAAAATCAAAGAAAATGTACTAAATTTTAAAGAAAATTGTACTTGTTTAAGTGCCAAAGAATTTTTTTTTATATCAAAATGAAATTTTTTTTTGCAAGAAAAAATAAAATTATTTTTGAAATAAAAAGGAGTATTTTAGAATAAAATAAAAAAATTCTTAAAAACTGAATATATCAAAAATTTCATTTAAGGTGTTGGGTATTGTGCACCCTTAAATTTGACATATTTGTTGATATTTTGTAACAAAGAGTATATATAATTTTTATAATTTTTATTATTTTATATTCAATTTTAATGTTATCATAGCGGTAATTGAATCTGGGCCGCTCGCGTGCTAGTCTGTCAATTTTCCTATGCACCAGCTCAGCTATTATCGAATAGTGGCGTAATTTGCTTTAAAAAAAAAATTACGTCAACAGAGCGTTTGTTCTAACATTCAATAACATGCGAATGCACATGCAAAAACAATTATTTTCACACCATCGTCAAGTAAGGGGTTGTTTTTTTTTTGTTTTTATAAAAATTTTAAAAAACCAGTCGAAAAATATAGAAAAAAAAATTCTGCTGCCATGAGGTTTCGAATCCACGTGCGACAATGTCCAGGGTCTGACGCTCTTGTTGTCACTCAGTCGTCATAAACCAAATAAAGCTTAAATAAATAAATGGTGATATCAAGTATTTACTAGCCTTGGTCATGAATTGAACGGACGGCGTTCATAACAGATAGTAAAATAAAACGCAGCACAAATTGCTTTAAGCGCCGACCTACCTCAATTCATGATACGTGCTCATGAGCGCGTGCTTAAGTTATAGCAGCAATTAGTAATATGATGACTTAACAAAATAAAGTCACACACATGAACGATGCTATGCGCCTGACACCTGAGTCGCGTTGTTGTTAGATATTTGATCTACTTTGTATCATGCAGCTGTTGGCCGTATTTTTTGTGACCAACTGAAAATGCATAAATGTCAATGATCATTAAATAATGTATGCTTTTATGAGAATATAATTTAACTAGGAAGTAAGATAAGTTAAGAATGTTACACAATAGCAATGTGACAAAAAGTGTCAACAGAGAATAATAATGTAAAAAAAGCAATAATTTAAAGATTTTGGAATCCAGATATTTTATATATATCTCTGCTTCAGCAAAAATAAGGTATTCTGTATTCTGTACCGAATTCTGTATTGGATTGTGATTAAGAATTGTTATGAAGAGTGTGTTAAGAGTTGATCATAAATAAATAAAGAGTCTGAATATATTGCAGGAGTCTTAATCTATGAATAAATACGGAGTAAACTAACTACAGTGTTCTTGATCCAGAGAAAGGCAGCCGCAGAGCAACAAAGCCGGTCGGAAAGTACAGATAACTATGACACCCACACATGGGCGTAGCTAGACTTTTCTATAGGGTAGGACTAATTTGAAAAGCCCTGAAATATACATATAAGCATTGTGTAAATTAAGGCATCGATAGTCGGTTATGTATTGCCGCCGATTATCGTCGCAAAATTAAAACAAAAAACATTTGTAAATGGTGAATTCAAAAAGCTTACATTCATTTACATTTTCATAGCACATTTGTGTATCATTTTCATATCTGAAAATATTGTTTCATATTTGGATAAGTGGAAAAAATAAAAATTTAATAAGGTATTCATAAATCAATAGCTCCTGTCAAACGTTTCAACGTGCTATTCAACAAGTAACGAGACACTTTTTTGAACGTTCAAGCAATCTAACATGTCCGACCATGATACAATTATCAAGGCCGTAGTGACAGTCAGCGTTGCCGTTTTGGTAAAATATGACCACATTTGGTAAAAACTTTTTGGCTTGGTAAAATGGTAAATTTTTTAGCCTTTCGGCAATTTTTTTAAAGCTTAAAAAAACTAAAAATACCTCTAAACTTTAAAAACATAATTATTTTAATTATCTTAGTCATGTTTTAATTTCATCATCCCTTTTTCATTATAAGAGCTCATTTAAATAATAAAAAATTTTAAAAAGTTTATGCGAATGATTTTAATTTACTACGATAATAGAAAAATAATACCGATTAAAGGTAGAATAATGATTTATTTTACTTTTACAGTTTCTACTAATCTTTAATAAAAATAAGTAAGTATTAATAAAATGCGATTTTTAATATTTCGATGTCTTCTATAGTCTGTATAATTTTGCAATTTTTGTTTTGTTGTAACATTTTTATTTTTATAAATAAAGTGAAATTAGAGTTAATGAAAAATTAATAAAAAATGTTTTTATTATATACATTACATACAAAAATTACTGGTGCTAGATAAATTTTTTCATGTCGGTAAGTTTTTGTAGTTAATTTGGTAAAAAAAAAAAAACCCTGGTGACAGTTCGCTTGTCGAACATAGCTTATCGAAAATAGTATAGAAATAGATCTCACATGTCATCCAACAAGTAACGGGATAGTTTTTTTGAGCTTTTTAAACAATACAACATGTGCGACCATGATACAATTATCAAGGAAGTAGTGAAAGTTCGCTTGGCGAACATAGCTTGTCTAAGATAATTTAAAATATAGAACGAACAAATTCAAAAGAATAATAAAAAGGTAAAGTATACATTCAAATGAAAATCTAAAGGGTGGTTAAATTTAAAGGGCCGATGTTAAATGTGAACCACACCTAAACTTCAACAAGTAAAGTTATTCAGGCTTATTATGAAAATGGGCGTTCAAATCAAAATGCATATCGTGCACTGATCGTGATTTTTTCGGTTAATTTAATCGTCCAAATGTGCGTACAATCGGGAAGAATCGTGCAAAAATTTGAGCATACCGGGTATGTAGGAGATGTGAAAGCACCAGTGCATGCTCGTACAGCTCGTATTGCAGAAAATATTGCTGCTGTTCGCGATAGTGGCTGAAGAGCCGTCCACCTCAACTCGTCAATTGCCCAACAACTGCACACTTTTTATGGCCCGAATTGGAAGATATGAATGTGGACGATATGTGGTTTCAACAGGACGGTGCCACTTGCCACACAGCTAATGAAACAATGGCTCTTTTGCGCGACAAATTCAATGGCCGTGTTATCTCACGTGGTGGCGATGTCAATTAGCCGCCAATATCATGTGATTTGACACCGTTGGACTTCTTTCTTTTTGGTTATTTGAAATAAAAGGTGTACGTCGATAAGCCAGCAACAATTCAAGAGCTAAAGGAAGAGATAATTCAGCACATTAACGGCATAGAACCTCACTTATGCCTCAGCATCATCGAAAATTTGGACCATCGGATGGAGGTGTGCCGCCGAGGTCGCGGCGGCCATTTGGCCGATATTTTGTTCCATACGTAATTGAACAATATCAATATTATCATAATCAAAGGAAATGACAATAATTTCTTTAATAATTTGTGTTTTATTCAAAATCAACATCGGCCCTTAAAATTTAGCCACCCTTTATGATCGCTTATGAGACCACTACTACCTTGATAATTTTATAATGTGTTCGACGACATCACTTTTTTTACTGGCGTCGCAATGCGACACTCCTGGACGTACCATCGGTTCTAAAGTTGCGGGCGCCGGAAACCAATGACTTCTTCAGCGGCAGCGCACATAAAGTGGGATATATGTGCCAAAAATCCGCCGGCGTCGTCGGGTCCAGAGGTTTGTTGATTGAGCTTAACCGAGAGTTGAGCGGAGTAGGCCTCGGCAGTCCGTTGTAATTGCTGCTTAGTGACATCTAGCTTTCGTTGCATTCCTGTGCGTATGTTCTTTGCATTGCATAATCGCATGCAGATCTTTTGACAGTGACAGTCACGTTTTTGACAGTTTGATTATTTTTAGTCCAAAAAATACGGGAACAGACCTAAAATCTAAATAATTTTTACTCTTTTTTGTTCAGCGTTAGTTCTCTTCTCAAAAATTGCTTAAACAACAACAAAGCAGTGACGGCCTTAAACTTCAAATGTTAATGGCAATAGTAACTTTCACATCTAGTTCCCTCTTTTAGTTCCTCACCAAGCTGAACCTACCTTATTATAGTGTCATGGTTCCAAACTTTAAAAGAGTTAAATACTAAAAAAAATTCATATTAAAACAGCTAGATTTGTCAAGTTTGTCAAAAATCGCCTTTTGTCTTTGATAGCAAGAGTTTTTATTCGGAAGTAAAGTTCAGTCTACAAACTCAATATAAATAAATAAAACAGTGAACAATTTATTCGCATTTTAACACCCCCTTACTCGAATTACAGTAATCCCAAGTTAATACAATGGTATTCATGTTTCTTTTGATATAAGGCTTTAGTAAGTATGTCAGCAATTTGATTGTCTGTTCCAATACCAACGAATTAATTATATTGATTTCCTCATTTTTATCTGATGAAGTGATGACGAACATCAATATATTTTGATCGTGCGTGGTATCTATTGGTAAGAGCCAAATGTACAGCGTTTCTATTATCACAAACAATTTTAATAGGGTTTTTCGTCTCATCTCGTATTTCTTGGTCAAGATACTTGAACCACATAGCTTCTTGTGTTGCAGCAGACAGCTTGCATTGCTAAATTCTTCTTGCATTGCTTTTAGCCACAATTCCTTATATTTTCGTTGCATGATCTCGTTGACAGAATTTGGATCGTCGTCTTCTTCAACTATTTTACACATGCAGTTGTATTGTAAAATCTTGAAATGTTTTGACCGACGAAGGAGTGGCTCAGCAATCTCAGTTAATGTCCCATCACTCTCTTCATCACTGATTTGTAAATTGCTGCTGCATTCATCTAGAACGAATTCTGCACTACTACTGTTCTCTTCCACAACGACTTCTGGATCGCTGCTGCTCTTATCCCCCACTTCATTCGTATCACCACAAGCTGATGAGAACGATTCCTCAGCGACTACTGGATCTTCTTCATGGCTTGTAGAAGAAGTTTCAACGGTGCTACCAACCCCCACTTTAGTTGGGATTTTTGTACGTTCTTCACCGATTGAAAATTGAATCCATTCTGTATCGGGTTTCTCTCAAAATCCATAGAAAGAATTTTCTTTAAATAAAAATATATAAAAAAAAATTTTTATAAAATAAGCTTTTATTGAAAACCAAAACGTGAACTAAAAAGAAAAAAATTAATTTCAGTGACATTTGTCATATATGTATATAGTAGGTATATTCTAGATTCAGAAGAACCTTTCTCTTGGTTACCCATCATCATAATAAAAGCGTACGTAAATAGGTAAGTTCTAGGGACGTATATAAATTTAGAAATTTTCAAAATGTTAAATATACAAGTTTACTACACAATATCAGTGGAATTGAATCATTTAGTAGGCTTGTCTGTATATAAAACGCGATCCATTATGCAGGCTTACTTCACAATATCAGTGCCTTAAGCTTTTAAAATTTAAATGTATTTTACATTTTGAAAGTTTCTCAATTTATATACATCCCTAGAAATTACCTATTTACGTACGGTTTTATTATGATGATGGGTAACCAAGGAAGAGGTTCTTCTGAATCTAGAATATACCCACTATATACATATATGACAAATGTCAATGAAATTTATTTTTTTCTTTTTAGTTCACGTTTTGGTTTTAAATAAGCTTATATTTTAAAAATTTTTTTTATTAATTTTTTTATTTTTTACTTCTTAGTCTTAAAGGTTTATTATGAACATCTTTTATTTTGAAAGCCTTACAAATAGCATTTTAATTTTTTAAACCATTAACCTTAACAGTACATATTAACATTATTTATACCATTTACATTATTTATTGCATTATATACTTTATTATGATATAGCACTTTTATTGATTTGGGGGCGCGAATAGGAGGTGTGGCCAAATTTCAACCCCTATCTCCTACTTGATGTAAATGTGCTGCCAAATTTTCAGCTGAATCGTCCTAGTAGTTTTGGATATATATAATTTTTATTAATTTGTCGGCTGTAAAAGAGGGTGTGGCAACCTTTTTTTTCTAACCCATGCAATACTTGAAGGACATTTACTGCCAAAATTTTAACTGAAACAGCCCGGTAGTTTTGGAGATATATGAATTTGTGGGTAGCAAAACGGGGTGTGGTGACGTTTTTTTCTTAGACCCCATTTTCTGCTTAATGGAAATTTACTACCAAAATTTCTTCTGAATCGGCTTAGTAGTTTTCGAGATATAGCATTTTTATTGATTTGTGGGCGGTAAAAGGGGTGTGGCAACATTTTTTTTCTAACCCATGCAAGACTTGAAGGACATTTACTGCCAAAATTTCAATTGAAACAGCCCGGTAGTTTTGGAGATATATTAATTTGTGGGCGGTAAAAGGGGGTGTGGTCAACTTTTTTTCTTAGACCCCATTTTCTACTTAATGGAAATTTACTAAAAAAATTTTATCTGAATCCGCCTGGTAGTTTTTGGGATATTGCATTTTTATTGATTTGTGGGCGGTAAAAGGGGGTGTGGCAAACAATTTTTCATAATATTACATTGTCACCGGGCTTACACATGTATGCTAAATTTCAGCATAATCGGAGACCCACAAGCTGTCGAAAAATTGTTTGCAGGATTTGCGGACATACATACATGCATATATACGAACATTGCGTTGTGGTAGCTTCTAATGGCATTGACACCCTTTTTTTCTATGAAGGTCGAGGCACTTTATTGTATATATTATTACAATGTAATAATATTTATAACAAAAATTCTTAGACGTATGCTACTTACATCGATATAACAGGTTCATACACTGATAATTGTCCGTTACCGATCGAGAAGATTAAGATTTTAGTAAATTGAATATAAAATGCACTCTTCGAATTGAATATAAAGTGCATGGAATATAAAATGCAATTGGAAAATTACGAGCTTGAATATTTTTACAAGACTTAGCAAAATAAGTTAAAATAAGTTCAACACTGCAAAATAAGTTAAAATAAATATTATTTTTTATTTCGGAATTTCAGGGTTTCCAAGATACCATATTCTTGTCTTAAGGTTTAAGAATAATAACAAAACTTAAAAACTTAACAAATTCAATCGGAAGAAGATCCTAATATAGTTTTCAATATCAATTTTGCTTACTTTAAGGCAAGAAAATTGTATTTTGGCAATCCTGGAATTACCAAATTGAAAAAAAAAAATCGTTGTCGTAAATTGTTTTGGAGTGCAAATTTGAATACATATTTTGCCCTAAAACCAGAGACTGATTGGCTTGGACATAGCTTAGGGATTGCAAAATTTTTCCGAAAAAATATAAGCAATAATTTTGGAATATTGATTCGTTCCTTTTCAAAAGTTGTAAGGAACTCTATTTAAATGCTAAGATATTAATGCTTTTTTGTTTTAATTAGTATAAGTCGCGGAAGTATTGATATATATTGAAGATTGAACTGCTAAGTTGCCTATTGTTTTTAATTGCCAACACCTATTAACCATAATTAAAAAATAAGACTTATTTATGTAATAGGAAATAATAAGGATCTACGGTACTACGGATAAGACAAGTTCTGATTTTTCAATACATATTTTATTTGTATGTAAATGAGATAAGACAAGTCATGAAAACTCTTACCATAGCTGTAGATAAAAAAAAATACAAGTGTAGTTTCAAACCCTTATTAAAGAAGCCTTTAGTCAAATCTTCTTTAAATTCTTAAAATATCTGAATTTTAAATTTAAATTTACAAAATTTGAACTGACAGAATGAGAGGATACTACTAGTATTGAAGCGGAGGCTACTTTTAGACGTCTTATAACTTTGATTTAAGGCAAATTTTTATTTATCAGAATTAGAGGGCTCACGCTGTACCATTAACAATAATTTCTCACTATCAACTCAGTTCGTGTCATAGAGCGGATAAAACGAGTTTTGAAATGGAACTCAATCTTTTGTGTGTTCCATATGCCAGAAGAGGACACTTCAAGGATTTGAAAAAAATGTCAACATTGAACATCTTTAACTTTCGCTTGCGAATTTCGATTTTTGTAATTTTTTGGACAAAATAGCTCAAGATTATGACTTAAGCACCCGCAAAGTTTTTTTTATAGTTTGGATTTTTGGGATTTTTTATTTTTTAAAATACTCAAACTCGAAATTTTTAAAACGGTATACTTCTCGGAAAACGTTGATTTCGATCAGGTTATTTTACGTAATCGCATAATTTTGTGTGGCAATATTAATCATAGTTTTAGAAAATAATTTCACTGCAGTTTTTTAAAATACTGTCATATTTAGATTTTAGCGATTTTTTCATTAAACCAGAAAAAAAATATATCTTTCGAAAAGGAAAAATAAGATATTTTCGAAAAGTAAAATATAAGATTTTTCGAAAAGTAAAAACTAAGACTTTTTCGAAAATTAAAAAATCACAACTCATTTTAAGTCATAAGTCATTTTAATTAAAAATTAATTAAAAACTAAACAAAAGACGAAATGCATACCATATTTTTTAAAAACTAGAATTTAAAAAATGTTATTAAAAAATGTCATAGAAGCTGCTCACATTCATAGTTTATTTGATAACAAAATCAAAAAACACTTTATTTGACATATGAGACGATTTTGATGCTATAAGACTAAAATTTGGTAACTTAGTTGATAGAGTTACTGTCGGTAGCTTTACAAAAAACGAACGTGCCTCACTATAGTTACGCCCACTGTTCAGTGGATAAGCGAAAGCGTAGCGAAGCGCGCCAGGTGTAAGCTAGTTATATATAAAAATTAAAAAATTGCAGTTTATACATTCAATAAAGCATAAATTGTTAGAAATAGTTAAAAAAGTAAAACGCACCTAATTTTTCGACTACAGCTACTTCGGAAATTCACAATAGCTATGTTATTTCATAGCTTTCAGTTTTCACTTCGGTCTGGAGTCCACCACTGCCTACTTTTTTTGTTTCTGCTTATTATTAGCTTCAATTGTGTCATATTATATCGTCGTCACTACAGTTTTAATAAATTTAAAATCTAAAAATGGTCCTTAAATATTGCAACGAACTGGATGTACATCGATATAGGTTCGTTCGTTCATCACTTACATCAGCAAAAACACTCTTATAAAACTATCCACATCTCTAATCTCATCAAATCAAAAACAAAAAACAAACAGTAATGGTAAAAACTAACAAAACGGTCCTAAACCAAACATAAGTGAAAATTAAGCAATTGGGAGTACGGCCTCCTCATGATTTTGACTAAATACTGTTGAAAATTACAACAGCAAAATTACAATACAATTTATCTTGTCTCTTAAAAATGTCTCTTAAATACATTTCCATGAAAAAAGCATATACTTATGTTTCCATGAAAAATATTTAATGAAATATTGAATAAATTCCATGAAATTTAAGTAAATTTAAAGCATTAGCTCTGAAAATGCGTTTCACTAGCTATACTTAAGTTGAACTTAAGTTTTTAAGTTATACTTACGTCGTCAAAAGCAAACAGCTGATAACATTGTTCGTTCGGAACGAACCGGCTGCATTTTCAGTGTTGAACTTTTTCACGATTTCATGCCATGCGGAATCTTTTTTCCCGATTATGACTGCATAGATTCACTTGCATTCTTGAACATTTTTAACCCTTCGTGGGACCATAAGGTCCGTAGGGACTTTTTCGATTTTGAATCGCAAATTACTCCTATTTTGGCCACTACGACCCCCTCCGAAAGTTGCCATGTATTCCTGGAACATTTAGTTCTGCGTCTTTGACGGGTTCGATCATTAAAATCGGACCAGTGGTTACCGAGATCTAAGGATTTACTTTTACTGCCTACGAGAAAGGTCCCTAAAGTCCCCTGGGACATAGTATGCAAATTAAGCGAATTAACGGTATTACGTCGTGGAATTCGTTGTTTTATGGCTCAAAATTGCAGCTGCGTTTAGTTTCAAGGTAAAATAAACATTTTTGCTAATTGGGTTTTCCAAGAAATGAGCAGGATGTATAAGAGGAGGTATAAGTTTGATAAGGAGAGAGGAGGAGGAGGTATAAGTTTGCTTATTTTATTGCTTTGTTCATCCCTGTTGCATTTGTCTTATACCTGCGTGCCTACCTGAATGTTGGGGGAAAAAAAGGTATATAAACCAGTTGCTTCAAGAATATTCAACAGTTGTGTACTAACTTTTGAATTGAATTGAGCTAAAGAAAAATGTGCGAGGCAAATATCAATATAAATGAAATACTAAATGAACAAAGTTGTGATTTCGATGATGAAATAAGTGATCCATCGTTCCAAATAAATGAAGAAACCTCTGATTGCGAAAGTGGAGCCACTATTGAATACTGTGACGAAGATACAAGTGACGATGATGATGAAACGCCGCCAAATCAAGAAACAACTTCAGATGACTATTATGTTGGCAAAAATGGTATGAAATGGAAGAAAGCGCCGCCACCAACTTCACGTGTAAGATCGCACAATATCTTCACCATGAGAAGAAGAGGAATAGGACCAATAATGACTTCGGATGATCCATTGAGCATATTCAAAAAAATTTTTACCGAGGAAATGTCACACATAATCGTAAGAGAAACTAACCGAAAAGCCAAACAAACTATTGAAGCATGGAATGAAGCTAATCCAACACGACCCAAAGAATGGCAACCACTGACACCCAAGGAGTTTGATGCGTTCCTGGCAATGCTTATAGCTTCTGGCCTATATAAGTCAAACAATGAACCAGCTTACTGCCTTTTTGATACAAATCATCCACCAATCTTCAGAGCTGTAATGTCATTCAAAAGATTCAAACTGCTATTGAGGTACATACGATTTGACAACGTGAACACACGCATGGAAAGGTCACAGAGCAGCAAAACGGCAGCAATTGATGATATTTGGCTCATGCTGCAAGCTAATTTGGCAAGTCGGTACGAACCACATGATGCTCTAACAGTAAATGAACAACTGTTTCCATATAGAGGACGGACATCATTTACACAGTACATTCCATCAAAGCCTGCAAAATATGGAATAAAGGTGTGGTGGATATGTGATGCAAAAACCAAATATCCGCTCAAAGGTATCATATACTCTGGAAAAGCACCAGGACAAGAGCGTGAAACCCAGCTGGGCTACAAAGTGACAATGAAGCTCGCGCAGAAATACTTATTTACTGGCCGCATTGTGTATGCAGACAACTTCTTTTCGTCTCTTGAATTGGCTGAAAACTTGATTACCCAAAGAACAGCATATGTTGGTACCTTACGCACAAATAAAGCTTGTATTCCCAGTGAGTTTAGGAAGAATCGCAATCGCCCAATTGACAGTACATTGTTCGGCTACCATGACAACAACGTTGCGCTATGCTCATATGTGCCGAAGAAAAATAAAGCAGTGGTACTCATTTCAACAGCACATTATACAAACGCCGTCGAAGGAGCACATAAAAAACCAATGGCCATTGTGGATTACAACAAAAATAAAGCTGGAGTGGACACGATGAACCAAATGCTAGGTACATACACGTGTAAAAGAGGTACTAAACGCTGGCCACTGGCCATGTTTTATAATATTGTGGACGTCATTTATCGCCTATAATAACCTCAATCCGAGCCAGAAATCGACAGGAGGCGGTCGTTCTTATACAAATTAGTTCAGCAGTTGGCTACTCCCGAAATCGAAGAAAAGGCGCTCAATAATCGTATAACCCACTACCCCCATATCAAGAGAGCTATGATGGACTACAACGTCATACCACTAGAATAGAGCATTACAAGCGAAGCACCACCAATCCAAGACAGGGATCAAAGTATTTTTGATTGTAATGCCATATTATTGTATTAAATTGCGGCAATAGTTAACTACGATTGTGAAACGAAAATGCCTAAGAAAACTTAAGCTGAACTTAGCTCATTTTATACTTAAGTACAACTAAGGTATAGTTGGTGAGACAGGGCCTTATAAAAAAATACGTCACCCTTAGATTTTTGTTCTCTATCACAAATCCGGAAATCATTAAAATCGGCGGGTGACACCTGGGAATCGTTTCCTGTCAGTTCTAAGCATCTTCCCTTCTTATTTTTAATGCATAATCGAAATTCAATCAAAAAAAATAAACCTCAAAAATCGTTGCCTGGAAAGTTTTCCGTGAGTTTTAAAAATGGGTATTTTTTATAAATTTCGATGTGCTCTTTCCGAATTTTAACTTTGCCACCCTGCACAGTGGCGCGAGTTCATACAACAGGTGGCCAAAAATAGAAAGCGTTGTCGTCGATAGTTGAAATTTGGTACAAATAAGTCTATTGCTTAAATGAAGAAAAATTTAAATTTTGACTAAGATCGGATAAAGGAAATGCCATCCTGTCTTATGTCTCTAAACGAAATATCAGTATAAAATCCGCAATAATACACTAATTACAATAAAATTCGACAACAATTTTTGTGACATCAGCAGAAACCAATGTGTGAGATTATAGTAAAATCGAGCAAAGAATACGCCTCCGCCCATATAACCTGAAATGGAAATTTTCGTAAAAAAATTTTTGAAATCGATCATAGGTCACCGCTTTTATAAAAAAATTTGAATATATTATCTTCACTTCTCTTAAGCAATTCCTATATGTATTTGTGGATGGTAGGTATATAATACAGAAAAAAATTCAATACGGTTCAAAAATTCAAAAAATACGATTTCAGTTCGGAATATATTTCAACGAAATATGAGACACCTGCCACACCTATTTTAAAAGTTACCTGTAACACCCAAATTAAGAAATCTTACCTTTGACAAAAAAATAAGTTCATTCTTTTAAGCCTTTTAAACACTATTGCCATTAACTAAAAGTTAATTAAGAATTAACTCTATGTTACTTTTCAAATACAATTAATAATCTTTCTCAAATACAATTTAATATAAAGGCTGATCCAATAAGATTTTTTTTCTAAATAAAATACATAAAAATCAATATATTCATGTAAATCTTTATTTGGTATGATAGTTTGGTTCCTACAACTCAATGTTTAAAAATTATTTCGATCAAATGTTGATCACGACTAGCTCTTAAATGGTCCATTCTGTGGGTCCAATTTTCGACAACTCTTTCGAGCATATCGGCCAGTATTACTTGAATAACACGAGTTATGTTGGTTTCCAAAGCGTCCATAGTTTTGGGTTTGTCGACATAAACAAGTGATCTAACATATTCCCAAAGAAAATAATCCAATGACATCAAATCACATGATCTTGGTGGTCAATTTACTTTTCGATAAAATAATGGATCAATTTGAAGATGTTGAAAGACCCATAAACCGAAATTAAAACGTACACCAAGATCAGCCGGCTTCAATTCTTATACGAGCTGTATTTGATAAGCCTTGAGACCAAGATTACGCCTCAAAATACGTTACAATTATCCATAAGAGATGCCCAAATCCTGAGATCGGCGATGAATCGATTGTTCACGGTTTTTACGAAAACTCTCTGCTACTGCAGCAATATTCTCAAAAATACGGGATTTATGCACTGCTTGAATGATGAATGCCCAATAGTGTAAAACTGTTTAGAAATTTTGTGATGGTGTTACGAATAGTGCGCTCAGTTAGACGCTCATAACGACCAAAATGATGTTGAAGAACTCTATAACACTCTTTTACTGATGACTGATTTTGGTAGCAAGTTTCCACAATTAATAAACGTTGTTCAGAAGTATATTCATGATCGAGTCGTATTGAATACTAACCACAAACGTCATATGAACAAGACATTTGACACATAACAACTGCCAAAACAACCCAGTTGGAAAAGGAACCTCGTATTGGATCAACCTTTATATTGAAATTGTAACGAACTTCTGGTTGGTCCTTTTGATGTTGCTGAGGTACGCTCAGCGGGTTCCCAGGGTTCAAACAAGAAAACTATGTATTTTTCAAATTTAAAAAATTAACAATGTTTATTGTGGTGTATTATTAAAGTGACAATGTAGTTATCGATCATTGATTTAATTCACAAGCTCTGTTTCGGCCAGGGTATGTGCAGCTTCGTCTGCTGTTCAACAGGCGGGCCTACAAGCCGCGGACGCTGTTGCTCGAAACAAAAATAGGCACGCGGGCTATTGGAGCAGGCGGGCATACAAGCCACGGACTCTGCTAAAAAAATAAAACAGTCGGGCCTACAAGCCACTGAATCTGCTGATGCTTTCGCGAGTGGGCCTACAATCCACCGACTTCGCTACTGTTGTGTGTGCAGGTGGGCCTACAAGCCACCGACTGTGCTGATGATGTCCTTTGAACAGTTGGGCCTACAAGCCACCGACACTGTTCTTGGTTAGGTTTGCAGGGGCCTACAAGCCACCGACTCTGCTAATGTTTCCACTTACTCTCCTTCTTGGCTCCGCAGATTGCCTCTCGTTCGCTGTTTGTTGTCGCTTCGAACGCTCGAACCGTGTGTTCCCTTGTCTCTTGAATGATAGATCGCTCGGAGATTTTTCCCGACTTATTCCTCGCACTTGCTGTCTTCACCACTGAATTGTTTTGTTTTCACACTGAAGTTAATTCACAACTGAATGGCACTGATGTTAATTCTCACTGAAGTGTTACACGCGAGTATATTCAAAGAACTGAATCCTGAACTGTAGCTGCCGCCTGCTATTTATACGATATTATGCGTGCGTTTTGGCGTAAACAAGTTTCCGTTGTCGAAACTTCGAGACTGTTGGTTTTGTCAACAAGTTCCCGTTTTGCATTTTTGGCGTAAACAAGTTCCCGTACATCACTCTCGTTGTTGTTGTCACGTGCCAAGTTTTTCCTCCTTGTTGCGCTGCTTGTTTATGCCTGAAATATTTGTGCACAGCAATGTGGCTTTGCTTGGCGAAAGACTACTGTTGCATGTGTTTGTGACTTTCTCCTCTTCTATAACTGGACAACAACTACCCCAGCTGCGCTGCATTCCTTTGTGTCTGTCTACCTATGTGAATCTAAAAGCGTAAGACAAAGACAGGGCTTAATTCATGTTTTTTTTTTATTTTTGTTTGTACTTCAATGTATTTGTGTAAACGGAGAAAAAATAGTATATTTAAGTGTGGTATGTTTGAAAATTGTAAATATATATAAACAAGTTAAATAATGGTGGCGATGTTCACCACGTGCCTCTCGTGCTTGTTGTGGCTCGTTGTGTCGATAAAATTCGCAGTTGAATTTTATACGTAACACGCTCTCCTTACTTTGGCAAGACAGCGGATCCTCACCTCGCCTCTTCTGCCAATTTTGATGCGGTACCTTAGTCCGTTTACCGTGCGAATAGAATTGCGCACTTCGCCTGGACGTCGGCCCGCCTGCATCATTTGCACCGCGTTGGTTATGGCAACAGGGTAGCGGTCATCTTCATCGACGTCGCTGCTGTCGATGTGTAGTGCCTCTGATGCCCTACTAGTGCCCGAACTGACACTACCGTACCTGTTGTTCTCGTTCTCGATGTTGTTGTTTTTGTTGTAGGTGTTGTCCTCCAATTGTTTGCCGCAGCTCTTGTTATTGTTGTTGTTGTCGTAGTTGATATCGTCGACGTTGCTGTTGACGTTGTCGTAAAATTTGTCTTCGATATATTTTAAGTCGCTGTCCGCGCAATCAATCGCCGGCGGTGACGATGGCGGAAATTCGACGATCGGTTCCCTGTCCCCTTCGTTCTCACATTGAGCAAAAAGGTGGCTATAATCCGCACGATCTTCATGCGGTAGCCGGGCCACCTCTCCACTTCCTCTTCGACCCGTAAGTCGAACCTGCCCTCAGGCCTAGATTCCTCTTCTTCTTCTTCTTCCTCCTCCTGCTCTTCTGAGGCCCAGGATGGAGCAGGTGGTGCCTCTTCTTCTTCGTCTTGCGGATAAGCACTCTGCTCTTCCTCTAAAATGTTCAAGTTGGAGTCAATGAAGAGTTGTCCGAGAGACTCCACATCACTCTCCTCCATCTCGCTGTAGCTGATGACGATCACCTCTTGGTTGTCCATTGTGCCTTAAAATTTATTGAATATTTTTATTTGGTGTTCGTTTCTTTCTTTTTTTTCAAATAAAATCTCCTCTTGTTACCTCTTATTTATATGTATATTGAGTTTAATGTATGTTACTTTGTTGTTGTTGGGTTTTTTTTTCCCCCCCGCTCGTTCTTTATTACCTCGTGGTTTAAGACCGAATGATCATTTGGTCAAAATATCATTCCTGTATGACCTCCTCATATTTTGATCGGTTCCTTTTTTTTACCACCGCTTTCCTTTGTTCTTTCTTGTTCCTTGTAGTATGTTTAAGGTTGGTACGTGTGTACTACCCGTTTTTGTGGATTGTTACTTGGTAGCACTTGTTTTTGCTGCTGTCATGTTTCCCGTTTTTTCATTGTTTTGGCAGCTGCTTTAGAGGTTTGTGTGTTTTTTTTTTTCAATTGCTTCAAGTATTTTTTTTTCTTTGTTAGAAAAATTGTTAGATCTTGTTGAATGCAGCAATATCCACAGACTGGACAGAGTCCTCGAACTCCGTAATCTGCTCGGTAAGCAAATCTATGGAAACCTTATCGTGCTCGATGACACACATAATTTGCAACTTATTGATACCATAGCCAACTGGAACCAGCTTGGAGGCGCCCCACAAAAGGCTATCCATTTCGATGGCACTTTCAAATTCTTTAATATCAATTTCATCATCCCATGGTTTGACATCAAGCAACACAGACGATTGCAACACATCCGGTGGTCATACCGCCGAAGATTCGGTAGTCTTGCAGCTGGATGTTCAGTGGTCATGCAGCTAAATGTTCGGTGGTCATGCAACATAATATTTGATGGTCATGCAGTGGGATATTCGGTGGTCATGCAGTTGAATATTCGATTGTGTGGTTGGATATTCTGCTATCATGCAAGCTGTGTTCAGAAATTGTTGACACCAATGGCGCTTCGAAGTGGCATTTATTAGGCTGATACGTAGTTGTTAGCTCAGGTGTGGCTACGATCTCAGTTAAGGCAGGTGGTGCTGCGGTCTCAGTTGTTGACGCAGGTGGTGCTGCGGTCTCAGTTGTTGACGCAGGTGGCGCTGCGATCTCAGTGTTTAGGCCTGTTGGTCATCAGACTGAAATGGTTTCAGTTGACTGACGCGGGCATTTTTCATTCGAGTTTCTCCTTCGCGCTTGTCGCGCACTATGACCGGGGACACAAAATCTATGATTTTGTATGGACCATCGAACTTTGGGGCCAACTTTGCCGCAAAGTTATCTATCGCTTTCGACAGGTGGTGTTGTTTTATTAAAACAACTTCACCGATCTTTGGACTCCAGTTTCGCCTTGGCAGGTTATAGTGTCGAGCTTGATCCTGGGCCGCTCTTTGCAGATTTTGGCGTACAATCTCAAAAATTTCTTTCAACTTTATTTCCCGTTCTGAAGCTGTCAGGGGCTCGTGCCCTGTGCCAAATGTATGTTCGTCATACAGTGTTTTTGGTTATCTAAGTTCTCGTCCTTGGATTAAAAATGCTGGGCTGTATCCCGTAGTTTCAGAGACACTCGTGTTCATAGCCAGGGAGATTTCTGGGAGAAGATCATCCCAGACCTTTTGTTGTTCGCATGTGAATTGGGCTATCATCGTTTTGATCGTTCTGTTTGCGCGTTCCATCGGGTTTTCCTGCGGTGTATATGGCGCGATGAACTGGTGTTTGACACCCATATCAGCTAAGAATTTCTTAAAAGTTCGACTCGTGAATTGTGCGCCGTTGTCCGTAATGAGGACCTTTGGGACGCCAAATCACGCTAGAATACGTTCTCGAAACTCGCGTTGGAGGTGATCGCTGGTTGCTTTGCGAAGCGGGATCACTTCAGTCCATTTCAAGAACTTGTCGAAAAATACAAGAAGTATTGTGTTACCATGTTTTGACCGGGGCAAAGGTCCCACGAAGTCAGCGCACAAGATTGACCAAGGCTCTTCCGCAATTTGGGTAAGCATTGTACCAGCGGGACTCTGTTGGCTTGGCTTGTAGCGTTGACATGTTTCGCAGCGACGAACATAACGGCCGATATCGCGGAACATTCCTGGCCAATATTATCTATTGGCTATTCTCGCAATAGTTTTCCGTATTCCTAAATGGCCAGCACATGGACTATCGTGGCTTTCCTTCAAAACTCTCTCTCTTGAGAAGCCTGGTACACAAAGCTTCCACGGGAATCGAGTCGTTTGCCTGACTCGATATGTGACGATACATCTGCCCATCTTCTATCACATAGTCTGGGAACTTAGCTGGGTTCTCCATGACTTCTTGCATCTTTTTGTGTAACCAGTTACATGTGTTGTCTTGGGTTTCTTCCGTACTTGTTTTCCGTAACGTCTCTAACGGTTGCCGGGATAAGGCGTCGGCGACTACGTTTAGCTGTCCTCTTCGATATTGTATATCGAACGTATGTTGCTGCAGTTCTAATGCCCATCTAGCGACACGACCTGAAGGACTCTCTATAGAGTTTAACCACTTTAAAGACAAGTGATCCGTTATCACTGTGAACCTATACCCCTCCAGATACGGTCGCATTTTCCGGATTGCCCACACCATCGCGAGACATTCCTTCTCCGTTGGTGAGTAATTACACTCTGCCTTATTCAGGTGTTGGCTGGCGTACGCAATTACTCTCTTCTCATCGCCCTGGCCTTGTGTTAGAACAGCTCAAAGGCCATAGTCGCTGGCGTCGGTTTGTAACGTAAACTTTTCATCGAAGTTTGGACATGCCAAGACTGATGCCTCAGTTAACTTCTCCTTGAGGGCCTCAAACGCTTCCTGCTGGGTCTTACTCCACTTGCAATGCTTTCCTTTTCCTAAGAGTTTTGTAAGTTTTGTAACAAAGCGTCGATACAATGAAGCTATTCCCAGAACTCGTCGTAATTCTTTCGTGTTGGTGGGGGGTTGTAATTCTTTTATCGCTGATACTTTGTCTTGATCGGTATGTATCCCTTGGCTGCTTACCACATGGCCCAAATATTTTATTTCCTGCTTGAAGAATTCACATTTCTCCGTGTTGATTTTCAAGTTCTGCCCTGAGTCTACGAAACACTTCCTTTAGATATTCCATATGCTGTTCGAATGAGCTCCCAGTAACAATAATGTCGTCTAAATAGGCAAACGCATGCGTTCCATTTCAGGACCGATCACTTGGTTTAACGCTCGTTGAAAAGTTGCGGGAGCTGAATGCAGCCCAAAAGGCATAACTCGCCATTGGAAAAGTTCACGACCCGGTACCGTAAATGCAGTAAACTGTTTACTCTTTTCCTCCATCGGAATCTGCCAATACCAATTTTTGAGATCTAGACTGCTAATATATTTGGCATCTCGCAGTCGGTCTAGTATGTGGTGTATTCTTGGTATTGGGTAAGCATCCGGTACAGATTTTGCATTTAATTGCCGGTAGTGTACGCAGAGTCGCCATTTTCCAGTCTTCTTTTTCACCAATACGATTGGTGCACTGTGGGGGCTGTATGAGGGCTCGATGCACCCCTTCTCGATCAATTCGTCGATCTCCTGGTTAATGATCGCTTGCATCGCTGGGTTCTTCGGGAAATATCTCTGTTTTATGGGTCTATCATCTTGCATGATTATCTTGTGGGTCGTAATGTTGGATAGGCCCCGTAGTTTTTCGAACTCGGCTAATTCTCTCCTTAAGAAACTCTCCATTTTCTCCTCTTCCGTTGCTTCGACTTCTCGCACCACTATGCACAATGGGGCAACGCTAGCACCTGTTGTCGCCTCGTGCCTTTTCAACGTGATGGTATGGCCACCATATGTAAAAGTTGCCTGAGTTTGTAGCAGAAAGTCCATTCCCAAAATCACCTCATCCACTATATCGGGTAGGACGAGTAGTGGAATCCTGCAAGTGTTTTCCCCAACCTTATTTGCAGGATCAGTGCTTCGCACACTGTTCGCACAGAACTGGCGGCCATTCTAACGACTATGTCTTCCTCTACCCTTTCTCCTGCGTGTGCTCTCCTGTTCTCTGCTAATCGTTTGCTTATAAAACTCCTGGTTGCTCCTGTGTCTATGGTGGCCTCTTGAATTTCTTGACACAGTGGCCTCTTGCTGGGCCGGTGCTTGTGTAGGTGCCGTATTCGCGTGTATGCACTCAAAATCTTCAGCCAACGCTATTAGCTCTTCCAGGTTGCTAAAATCTTTTCTTTTAATGTAGAGTTGATACTCTTGCCGACTGTTTCGGAACGTCCTTTCCAACTTCTGATATTCGTCGTAATTCGAATGTTGCATAAGGCTCTGCAGGGCGAGAACGTAATCCTTAAAGGACTCCCCAGCGCGCTGTTGCCTCTGCCTGATGTCATCGTCCAATCTCTCGAAATATCTTGCTGGCAGAAAGAAATGCAAACAGTCTCCCTTGAAGCTTTTCCACTCGCGCCACATTCGGTTATTATTTCGAAACCATGTCAGAGCACGATCTCGTAATAATTCCGGCATTGTTCGGGTAACGCGCGCGTTCAATAAATGAGAGCGGATCTCGACCTCCGTAGTATTTCACAGACCACTTTCTTACCTTGTCAATTACCGCAGCGTATGGATTGTGGTTTTGCTGGGCTTCTGGTGCTGGCTGTACTTCTGGCATTACCTCGTTGTTTGCTGAGGTACCGATATCTGTATTTCCTGATCCCGATGGTGCTATGCTCAATGGCGGTACCGCAAGAGAGCATGGAGAAATACTTCTTGTGTGCTTTGCCTCCAGCTCGAGAAGTCGTTGCTCTATCTCCGATTTTTGTTTTGGTTCCAGTGCAAATGTCGCAAATCTTTTCCTGAGGTCTTCGACGGTTCCTTCGCTGCTAAAGTTAAGCTCTTTAGCGTAGGCTACCAAGTCGTCTCGTCGAAGTGCATAAATCCATGTAGTTCGCACCATATTGTTTCTTCTCCGTTATTTCCTGTGTTGAATTTACTCCTTCTGCGTTGTTTCTGCGTTGTTTTCCTGTGAAGATAGGCCCTGCTCGGGCGCCACTTGTAACGAACCTCTGGTTGGTCCTTTTGATGTTGCTGAGGTACGCTCAGCGGGTTCCCAGGGTTCAAACAAGAAAACTGTGTATTTTTCAAATTTAAAAAATTAACAATGTTTATTGTGGTGTATTCTTAAAGTGACAATGTTGCTAAAAAAATAAAACAGTCGGGCCTACAAGCCACTGAATCTGCTGATGCTTTCGCGAGTTGGCCTACAATCCACCGACTTCGCTACTGTTGTGTGTGCAGGTGGGCCTACAAGCCACCGACACTGTTCTTGGTTAGGTTTCTGGCCTACAAGCCACCGACTCTGCTAATGTTTCCACTTACTCTCCTTCTTGGCTCCGCAGATTGCCTCTCGTTCGCTGTTTGTTGTCGCTTCGAACGCTCGAACCGTGTGTTCCCTTGTCTTTTGAATGATAGATCGCTCGGAGATTTTTAACGACTAATTCCTCGCACTTGTTGTCTTCACCACTGAATTGTTTTGTTTTCACACTGAAGTTAATTCACAACTGAATCGCACTGATGTTTATTCTCACTGAAGTGTTACACGCGAGTTTATTCAAAGAACTGAATCCTGAACTGTAGCTGCCGCTACACAGCTGATTGCTATTTATACGATTTTATGCGTGCGTTTTGGCGTAAACAAGTTCCCGTTGTCGAAACTTCGAGACTGTTGGTTTTGTCAACAAGTTCCCGTTTTGCATTTTTGGCGTAAACAAGTTCCCGTACATCGCTCTCGTTGTTGTTGTCACGTGCCAAGTTTTTCCTCCTTGTTGCGCTGCTTGTTTGTGCCTGAAACATTTGTGCACAGCAAATTGGCTTTGCTTGGCGAAAGACTACTGTTGCATGTGTTTGTGATTTCTCCTCTTCTATAACTGGACAACAACTACCCCAGCTGCGCTGCATTCCTTTGTGTCTGTCTACCTATGTGAATCTAAAAGCGTAAGACAAAGACAGGGCTTAATTCATGTTTTTTTTAAATTTTTGTTTCTACTTCAATGTATTTGTGTAAACGTAGAAAAAATAGTGTATAAAAATGTGGTATGTTTGAACATGTAAATATATATAAACAAATTAAATTATGGTGGCGATGTTCACCACGTGCCTCTCGTGCTTGTTGTGGCAATAAAATTCGCCGTTGAATTTTATGCGTCACAAAACATAAAAAATTACTTCATTTACTTAAATTTGTATTAATACAGTAATTTTATGATGAATCAGATGAAACGAATTCAGTGAAATCAATTTGTGATAGTTTACTATTTTGCATATTTTCATCTTCAAGTTCTGTCTGTTTCTTTTTCAAGAAAAGGATATATGTATATCTTGATCATTTTGCTGCTTTCTACTGCACGTTTTGCGCTCTGCTGATATAAGTGGCTCAGACGACAGTAATAAATAGGGCAAAAGGTCACTATTACTCGATTCTCTTGAGTTTTTCCTGGTGTTTTCTAATCAAAACCTTCGGAATTCTTCATGCCTCCCCTAGAGTCGGTCTTCAGTAAGAAACACAATAGGAATACTGAAATGATTTGTAATACACACCCATGAAGCGGTAGAATAGTCACTGGCATATAATACCATGAGTAATGCTCATTGTAAATTTAATGAGTTTCTTTCAAAAGTTTACTCAAACTTTCTTTATTTATTTTTTCCACACTAGCTAATGTGCGTAAATTAAAAATAATATTTTTTATCAAACTAATTTCTATACATATTTTCTATTTTTTTTTTTTTATGCTTTTGAAACTTTGTAAAAAATTTGCTATTTTTTCATATAAATATGCTCATTTTTTCCAAAACGTGCTCGAGGAAAAATGTTATACAATCATTAATTTTTCACTTTTCCCAGCAAAAATCTTTAGAAATGGGTTAAGAAAGAGTTGTTATAATACACACTTAAAAATAAAAAAAAAACACGAAACTGCGGATTTCTTTTTATTGCTTTTGAAAATATGTAAAAAATTTGTTATTTTCTCATATAAATATGCTAATTTTTGCCAAAACATGCTCTAGGGAAAATGTTATAAAATCATTACTTTTCACTTTTCTCAGAAAAAATTTAGAAATGTGTTCAGAGAGTTTTTTAATACATACTTTAAAAAAAAAACCACAATGCGGTTTTTTTTTAATAGCATATAAAACTTTTGATTTTATTTGATTTCTTGGAGTTTTATTTGTGTATAGGAAAATTTTTTTATTACTTTATTTACCCCTTTTTTCGCTACAACTTAGGGAATAAATCCTTTTTAAAGTTTTGGGTATAAATTGTACTAAAGTTGCAGCGATATTAGAAAATATTCAGTACTTAACTGTAAAAACTGAAATTTCGTTAAATTTTTAAGGCAGAATTTGAAGAGCATAACTTCCACAAATAGAAAGATATCGCAAAATCCTATTGGATTCATATAACTAAGACTCTTTTCTATAAATGTACATACATTTATTTCCAAATTAGCTATTTGCTATCCAATCCATGAGCTATTTTTGGCAGCCTCGCTACATTGTGCCTTGTATTGTTGCCGCTCGCGACGCCATATTGTCAAAATGGCGGCTAAAAACATTTTTTTGCTAGTATTTCCTTTTCAACTCATTTCACGATAAAAACATATAAGTTGTGTCATCCACAAATTATGAAATAAACAAACTTCCGTTCGCAAGAAACGCTTGATAAACGAAATTTTGTTTACAAAGTATTAAATTTCAATGCGCGTGTTGGAAAGCATTCCAACACATTTACTCCCTTTTTTCCATTCCTTTTAAAAAGCTTTTGTTGGATATTGCAAATTTGCAAGATCAGCAAAGCTCCAATCACTAAGCAGCTAGTAAAGTAAGTTTTCAATTGTAAAGTCAGTCTGAAGCAAATGTTGAACGAATAAAGTTAATAAAGAAAAACTAAACTAGCGCAGTCGGCGACGGATCTTAAAAATAAACAAAAGTTTTTTTAAAAATATAGTTTTAACAAATCAACATAAACTTGTGAACAAAAATTAACAATTCAGTACAAAAACAAAAAATTGTAAATCTAAAAAGAAGACTCAAACATCGAAGAAATAGACAAAAGTGCAGAACAACAAGAAGAAGAATATCAACAACAAGCACAACAAAGTGACCAACAGAAGGAGAAAATCTACAAAAGTGCAGATCAACAAGAAGAACACCAAATGGTCAACATAACAAAAACCATAAAAATGACACAAGCACAAGTAAATATTGATCCGATTAAATATTTAAGTAATTTACCTAGCTTTGATGGAAGCATGGACAAATTAAATACATTTGTAGAATTAGTGGATAGAATATTTCCACTTTAATCCGCTTATAATGAAATTAGTAAGGTTATATTTTTTGATATAATTAAAAGTAAGTTAGTTGGAAAGGCGCGAGAAGCTATTGAAATCCATAACTCAATCAAGAATTGGGATAATTTAAAAAAAGTGTTGTATCATATCTTTGGAGACAGATTAAGCGTTTATCAGTTATATGACGAATTAAGATCGTTATCATTCAAAACAAATTGTTTTAATTATTATAATGATGTTAATGCAATGTTAAGAAGATTAAATATTAAAACTAAAATTGAAGGAGGCAGCGAAACAGAACTGGAACGAAATTGTAAAACAGCACTAAGATTATTTGTAAATAAGATACCGGAACCAATGAAGGGAATTCTATGTTGTAGAATTCAAATGATTTGGAAGAAGCAATGACAATTTTGCATGAAAGTGGATATGCTTTAATGCAAAGTAATCAAAGTTTTAAGCAGAATACTCAAAATAATTTTAAAAGCAACAAACGAAATATAAACAACAAGTGACTAACCATCAATCACGTTACACTAATAAGAACTACAATAAGAATAATTCAAGTACACAATATAATAATAATCATAACCAAGGTTCACATTATCACAGTAACCCTACTGGAATATTTAAAAATAATTACAGCTCCAACCCAAGTTTTTATAATAATCATAACAGTGAAAATTTAGGTACATTTAGGAATCACAACGCAAGAACGAATACACAAAATAACAATAACAATGCAACAGAACCAATGGACGTTGACAACCAACCAATTAATAAGAGACTTTATAATGTTGAAGAAAATTTTCAATTAAAAGCCTCGGAACCACAATCTTACCCTATATAGTAATCAGTACATCCATACGAAAGTTAAGGTTTTTAGTAGATACCGGTGCAACATCGAGTATAGTGAATCCAGGTATTTGTAATCCTAAATGGCAAATTCCATTACAAGAAACAATTAAGTTAAAAACTATCAATAATACACTTAACATTTTTAAAAAAGTAAAAATACCGCTTTTTAAAGAATTTAACCAGTTAAATGACAACGCAGAGTTTTTAGAATACCAATTTCATTCCGAATATGATGGTTTGATAGGGAATAATATTCTAAAGCCATTAAACATTATTCTTAATTACAGGACAAAAATGTTAGAAACCAACAATGCTAAGATTAAATTATATTTTGATAAGTCTGAAAAAGAATATGAAGAGTTTATGAATTTTTTTAAAGAAGAAATAAATTTTCACGATGAAATAAGTATTCGCAACCAAGTAAGAACTGATCATTTAAATAGTGCAGAAAAATTTAGAACGTTGGAAGTAGTTAAAGAATTTTCAAATGTATATTTTCAGGAAGGAACAGACTTAACATTTACGCATGTTATTAAGCACTTGATTAAAACAACCACTGAAACTCCAATATATGCTAAAAGTTACATGTACCCAGAAATACATAAAGACGAAATCGAAAGGCAAATTAACGAGATGCTAACTCAAGGCATTATTCGACCAAGCAATTCGCCATATTCGTCACCAATTTGGATAGTACCAAATAAGCTTGATGCTTCCGGTAAACAAAAATGGAGAATGGTATTGGATTATAGAAGGTTGAATCAAGTAACAATAAACGACAAATATCCAATCCCTAATATGGGAGATATTTTTGATAAACTAGGGAGATCAATGTATTTCACAACTAAGTAGAAATTGAAAACGATGATATACAAAAAACTGCTTTCTCAACAGATTTCGGTCATTATGAATTCACACGCATTCCGTTTGGGTTGGAAAATGCCCCGGCAACCTTTCAAAGGCTGATGAATTCAGTCTTATCAGAGTTTTTAGGCAAAATTTGCTTGGTATCATGGTGTAAGAAAACCAGGTGGAAGCGAATTTTTCACCACACTTTAAATTGCCCCGGGTCTGTCAAAAAATTCTGACAGGGAGAGAGCAACTGTTGATTAGTGCCAAATTTTATTGGCTACGTTCAGCAGGTACAACTTTTGTGCAACCGGTTAGTGTGTGTCTGCTGAACGAAAAAATATCAGTGTCTAATCACAACATGGGAAAATGTCTGTCTTTCGCCGCACTTCATATTTTTGATACATTTGCTGTACGTATTGAGTATTTCCAGTTAAAAATTTGGCTTTTTTAGAATAAGTATGCTTTTATAACAAATGAAATAATAAACGAGGAAACACAATTTTTCCCCTATTTGATCACTTTTAAAACAATTGTGTTCACAGAAATAAAAAAGGAACGTTAACTGATACCTGATCAGAGACACAACATGTTGTACCCATTATCCAATTATTATTAGGTTGTTCAGATATTTGACGTCAATTCACTTCACAAGAATAATAGCTTAAACACATTAACGACGACAACAACATTGCCGCATGATTCAATTATTATAAGGTTGTCCAGATAATTGACGTCTACTCACAAGAATGTATACTCTTATTTGAAGAAGAGAGCAAAAGAGCAATTTTGTAAGGACATAAAAATCCCGCAGTTGCCGGAATATCATCCTTTTTCATAGTAAAAACCAATAAAGATACATTTGACTACTACTTTATGAAATACTTGCTTGTGTTGAACCAAAATATTATGAGCTTTACAAATGTTATGGTCACATTTTAGACGTAAAATAATATTGGAAAAATAAAACTTCTGAATGTTGTACGAATTTCATACAGAGTTTGTATGAATATTTTTATTACATATATGTTTTTTTTTTTATATTTGAGTAAAAATAAGTAAAAATTATATAGTCAGTTTATATGTAAAATTTATTGGAATAATGTTTTCAAAATAGTTTAAAATAGTTTCTTTAACCAAAAGTATAAAAATAGTGAATTTTACATTTGTGTTTGGGAAATTAAAAATTTTTACTTTTTTCCTCTTTTGACAAAAGATAGCTAGTTTTGTTCAGTCAACGCAGAATTTTTTTTTTATATTATATATAAAACTATTTTTTAATAGTTAATGGTTGTGTTAATGTCTTCTAAGTGTTTCGTGATATAACCATTGTCATTCTTTCAAGAACGTAAAAATATTTTTGACGTAGATTTACGTCTTACAGCACGTTTGTCATTTTTGGGGTCTTTCCACAAAATTTTTTCAAGCACAACCTAACGTTTTTGGAGGACACTTTGGAATATACTTACAGCCTTTAATATTCATCTTACAAAGATAAGACATATGTCAAAAATCAGTTATATCTTATATCTATATAATAAGAAAAATCATGCATTGATGCTTCAGTTGCTGCTGACGTTCTTATAGTTGTTGCTTTTGTTCGTGCCGACATCACGAACGCAACATCGTGTTGTTTCTTGGAATGAATTGTTTTACGAATATTTCTCAGTAATGGCTTGTATTGTTGTTGTTATTAATACGTATGCAAAATTTACATTAATGTTATATATGCATATCAGCTGTTTTAATTTTTATCGTTTGTTATTGTTTTTGTTTATCTTCAGCGAGATAAATACAATAAACATTCAGATGTATTATAGAGATGTGCTGTAAAGCCAGAATGTAGCTACAAAAATGTGTATTACTACTACGCAGGTTTACATATACAGAGAATGCGCATGGTCATTGTGCTATGAAAACTCTATTGATTCTTTAAATATCATAGTAAATTCGAAATATTTATTGAACTTATTTTATACTTATTACTCGTACACATTAAAAATATATTTTGTTTGTTAAAATTTTAAATTTTCATATTAATTTAGGATATATAAGCTCTTTACTTGGGAAAAATAAATGTCATGGCATAGTGACTGGCATATGACTTCTGCATAGTCATGGCAAAATTATAAGGTAAGGCCGACTCGGAGAGGAATGAAGTAGAAAGCAATAATCACGAAACAAATTACTCGACAATTGAGAAAGAGCTAATGGGTATTGTTTGGGCCGTAAAATATTTTAGGCCCTATCTGTATGGACGGAAATTTACTATTCGAACTGACCATAGACCTCTAGTGTGGTTAGGACCATTAAAAGAACCAAACAGCAAACTACAAAGATGGAAAATCAAATTGGAGGAATTTGATTACGATACAGAGTATGTTAAAGGTAAAGATAACCAAGAAGCAGACGGACTATCAACAATAGAAATTCATAATAATGAAATAGAAAATATTGACAATATCTCAACGATGGCAATGATACATAGTTTTGATGAAGATAGAACGAATCATATTCCAATAGTTTTTATTCCAGTAAACGTATTTAAAATTCAAATTCTTTTAAACAAAACAGCTAACGAATCGAATAGTCACAAGCTGTACAACAGACTGTATCTCTGCTTCATACATTTTGCAAAAGTATCTCAGATTCTCCCTCCGCACGCAGATTCTGAATACAGCATATTTGGAGGTCACAAAGGACGAAAAAATTTTTAAAATTTGTAAAAACTGAGTGGGCGCCACTTAAAAGAGTGTTTTTTGAGGCACATTTTTTAAAATTTCACTTATTGATTTTTAATCACTATTTAATGGCAAAAATAAAAAAAAAATTAATCGATACAGATCCAAAATTGTACGCTTAATCTATCTGTGCTCTTATTTGTTTGATAACTGTTTAATTTGTGGGAGAATTCAGCCCTCGAACTTGAAATTTGTTCATTTTTTTCAAGTGACACTATCAGAAAAAAAATTTATTCATATTGAAGACAATTTTATTACCTTTCTTGTAAAATCAAAAAAAAAAATTTAATAATTTATATTCGTTGCATTTTTTTTTGTTTAATTTCAATTTCAAAATAATTTTTTTTTTACTTAAATAAACTTTAATATGTTGTTTTCTTTTAATTTTTGTTGAATTTCCTTTTTTTATATTCATAAGGAAGATTTTTTGGTGTTCTTCTACAACTTGGAAAAGCATTTGATTCTCGGTTTCGTTGGTTGTTATTTTTTAATTGTTGTCAACTTATCGCTCTTTCGGCGCGTAAGTACTTTTCATTGCTTGTCCAAGTACTTGGATCGGCTATCAAAAAGCTAGTGGGCCTATCTTCTGTTATCTGGGATATAGACGTTTTCAAAAAATTTCAAACTAAATGGCCTCAATTCAAAATCGATCCTGAAATTATTCAAAGGAATAGCGCAATCAATGATGAAATTATTCCAACATATTTCCCTTCTAGGCAGGTGATTGAATTCAAAAAACTGGAAAAAAATTAACAAATTTCAAGTGCGAGGGCTGAATTCTCCCACAAATTAAACAGTTATCAAATAAATAAGAGCACAGATAGATTAAGCGTACAAGTTTGGTTCTGTATCGATTAAATTGTTTTTTATTTTTGCCATTAATAGTGATTAAAAATCAATAAGTGAAATTTTAAAAAATGTGCCTCAAAAACACTCTTTAAAGTGGCGCCCACTCAGTTTTTACAAATTTTAAAACTTTTTCGTCCTTCGTGACCTTCAAATATGCTGTATTCAGAATCTGCCTGCGGAGGGAGGATCTGAGACACTTTTGTAAATGAGACAGTCTACTGTACAAGCCTTTCAATAAAAACTATTAATGTGAACGTATTCAAAGAAAAATATATTTTAGGAATTATAGAAAAAGTACTTACCAACTAAAGGTAGTGTTGCAATATTTTCTAATGATGATCACTCATTTGAACAATTTCAAGATTTATATTTAAAAAACTTAGAAGCAGCAATTTATTAAAAATAGTAAAAAGTCCTACACTTTTAACAGATATCAAAGAATTTCATATAGCGACAAAAATTATAGCGTTTAAGGCCGATACTAATGATAACCTAAAAAAAATATGTGATTGGGCACAAAAAAATGGTTTGGCGCTGAACCCAAAAAAATCGCAATGTTTAGTAATTTCCAAAAAATTTATAGATACCGTTAGCTTACCAAAAATTTTTTTAAATAGCATAAATATTGAATTTGTGTCAAATGCCAAAAATCTTGGTATCTGTTTTAATCAAACACTTACTTGGAACACGCATTAATAACGCTATTGGCAAGGTCTATGGAATATTTCGAGGGCTCTGGCCATCTCAGTACTTTACCCCGCATAAAATTAGAATGCTTATCGCGAAAACCGATCTCATTCCTACACTCTTGTTTGGCTCCGAAATTTTTAGCAATTGCGATTGTATCAGTAAGCAAAAGCTGAACAAAGTTTTTAACAATATTGCAAGATATGTCTTTGGCCTTAAACGCTATGCTCGTGTTTCACAATATGCTCAGAATATGTTTGCAATTTCGTTGGACAACCTGTTACAGTACAAGACATTAATAATGCTCCACAAAATCATTTACATAAAAGAACTTGAGTTTCTGTTTAATAAATTGGAATTTTCGCGGTCCAGTAGGAACAATTGGATAAAGCCTATAAGACACTTCGCCCTTGTGTCCGACCGTCAATTCTTTGTTCATGTCATTCGTCTCTGGAATTCTTTGCCTGTAAACTTGCGGAAAATCAGCAATGCATGTATTTTTAAAAAGGAACTAATGAAATTTTTTTCTAATACCTAACTAAAGCCTACATTGCTCTTGAGTTTTTTTATATTTTGCTTTTTCTCTCTCTCTATATGTCTATTTGTTTTTTTCTTATACTGTATATAATTTTTTTTACTTTTTTAATATAATAAGTTCATCATTTATAAAAATAGTCAAACTAGTTTAGTCTTATGCACTATTTGTATTTTCCATTATATGTTTTAATTTTTCAATTATGACTGATGCTTTAAATGTTAAGATTAATAATAATCTTGTAGCATAGGGACTATTTTCTAATGAATAAATAAATTAATAAATAAATAAACCATACGAGAGCGGGCAAATTTTATTGCACCATTAGGCTTAAAAGGCCCATATACATCTAATAAAAGTAAAAAAAAAAATATTTGAGCTTGGGCTCTAAAGTACAATTATGCCAAAATATATAATAGATGGTTTGCGTTTTTTTTCGCAAATCTCAAATGCATAATTCCTTATTTTATAAAAATAAGGATATAAATAAATTGTATATCATATAAAAAATCCCAAAATAAAACGGGGTTTCGAGCAGAACCGGGCCGGTTTCGACAATTTTTGAACTTTTAATAGTTCAAGTTATTTCATTTGCAACCACCGTTTATAGTCTAATACAATATGTATATTTTTAAATACAAAAATTTATTTTATTTGAAATACACTTTGTGGTGCTTCACTTTGGTGGTACGCCAAAACTAATGATTTTACGAAAAAAAAGTTAAAACATGAATTGAGATATTAGCAAAAAACTGTTTTTAGCCGTCATTTTGCCAATATGGCTTCGAGAGGGGCAACAATACGAGGTGACGGAAAAATTTCCAGGTAAAACTACCAAATGACTGTACTAATATAATTAACAGATATCTTAAATTTGAAACTTGTATTATTTTTTACATATTTTCAGGGATCGTTATAATACTAGGCTTGGTATTGCTTTTCTTAGGTGTTCTTGTAACCTTTGGTTTTTCAGCCTTGGTGACACAAATTATAGACTATCAAATTGCTTTAAGGCCAAGGAGTCAAACATATGAATGGTGGTCAAGACCACCTGTCGAACCAAAAATGTCCATATATATTTACAACGTTACGAATGCTGATGAATTTCTCAACAATGGATTAAAACCAGTTTTAGATGAATTAGGCCCCTACGTTTACACGTAAGTATAACAACTTTAAAAAATATTTTAAAAAACTTTATTTTAAGAATAATATTATGGTAAATGATGTGTGAAAGTTTAACAAAATTTAAGTCATTTTATTTTTTTATATTGCTAATTTCCAATGCTTGAAAAAGTAAGCAAAACAGCTGATTAGCTTCTGAAATAAATTTAAAAAAGTTCATGTTTGCAGTAGTACTATTCTACACAAACATAATGGAAATATGTTAGCAAGTTCTTAGCAGGCTAATTAATGAAACAAACAAATAAATAAATTTGTGTGTGGCCGCCACGCACGGTAGAAGTGAAACTTTTACCCAAAAATGGAATTCCTGGGAAGACTGATCATTTATTTTATTAACATTCCCTCCATCAGTACAACCAAATGGTTAAAAAGCCGTCTGCCTTCATACCAGTAGTAGTTCAAAAACTGGGGTGGTATCGGCTAAAGTGATAATTGATAGTTGACAATTAAAATTGTCGCTTTTGCTCCATGTAAGGTGATTATCAAATTGACAATCACTTTTTTCCCTCTTGATTTCATGCGATATGTAGGTGACGTTTTCAAAAACGACAATCAAAACAGCGACTGTCAAGTGATGCGGAATTTTTAAATTACATTGAGGAAATAATAAGTGAAGTTTGCGACATGTCGTTTAATAATATTATAATTGGCGACTTTAATATAAACTTAAATATAAATTCAACTTATAGCCTAAAACTTAATGAAATATTTCAATCACAATCAATGCGGCAAATAATTAATTTAAATACACGGATAGCGGAATCGTCCGAAACATTAATCGATCATTTATATACAAATGCAAATAATATAAATTCTGAAAGGTTAGACAATTATAAAATATCAGATCACGAAACAATAATGTTCAAAATAAATATAAATGAGCATCTAGAAATGCGAGAAAAGAGGAAAATAATATCATGGGAAAATTACGACTGCGAAAAATTATTAAACTTATTACGATGCTATGACTATAATGTTTTAAATAACGTTAACGTTAACGAAAAAGTTAGTATTTTAACAAACAGCTTATTAAACTCTATGTAACAATTAACAAGTGAAAAAGAAATAAATGTCAAACTAAAAAACAAATGGTACGATCGCGAATTGACTGAATTAAATAGATATAAATACGACATATTTAAAAAATGTCAAAATACTGGAATATGGAGGGAATACTACGACATAAAAAAGTATTACAAAAAACAAATTAAAGTTAAAAAAATAAAGTATATGGAATACAAAGTTCAAATTAATAGTACAAACAGTAAACTTATGTGGAAATATCTTAAACAAACGGTCAACATAACAGAAGAAAAAGACACTATAAATAAAATTAACATAAATAATAAAGTTTACGAAAATAAAGCTGAAATCGCAGAGGCATTAAACAAATATTTTGTTGATAGCATAATGGATATAAATAATAATATTCAAAGATTTCCTATTAATAATGTAATAAGCCAGCAGATTAATACTAGACTAATATTTACAGAAATAACGACAGAAGATATTCTCGAAATAGTAGACAATTTTAAATACAAGATTGGTGGTAAAAATCTTCTATCGGAGGGTGTAATAAAAGACTCAGTGCAATATTTAGGACATTTCTGTGCAATTATAATAAATGAAAATGTAAAAACTGGAGTGGTTCCAAATTTATGGAAAATTTCTACTGTAATACCTGTAAAGAAAGTGACAAAAACATTAAAAGCTGAGGAACTGAGACCAATAAATACTCTTCCGAATGTGGAAAAAATCTTAGAGACTGTGATAAAAAGACAACTCGTGCAATATTTAGATAGTAATAACATTATAATTAAAGAGCAGTCAGGATTTAGAAAATTGCATTCCTGCGAAACTGCACTAAATTTAGTGATTGCACAATGGAAAGAAGACTTTAATGCAAAAAAATCAATAATTGCCGTCTTTATAGACCTAAAAAGAGCCTTCGAAACGATAGACCGTGAAATATTACTGCAAAAACTAAAACAAATTGGAATCAATGGAATCGAGCTGAAATGGTTTAATAGCTTTCTAACAAATCGCAAACAGCATACAGTAATAGATCAAGCAAAGTCGAGAGAAGTACCAGTAGAAATTGGCCTGCCCCAGGGATCGGTCTTAGCCCCGATTTTATTTAATATATATATTAATGATATTTTAGATTGTCTTAAACATTGTAAAATTAAACTTTTTGCTGATGATGCCTTAATAACCATAAGTGATACTGATATAAGCACTGCAATGATAAAAGTACAAGAAGATTTAGATAGACTTTATATATGGCTGTGTACAAATAGACTTAAATTAAATATAGCGAAAACACAATTTATGACAATTACTCGATGTAATGTTAGGTTAAGTGATCAGATACTAAAAATTAACAATGAAAAGATTAATGAGGTAGAAAAAATTAAATATTTAGGTATTCAGATAGACAATAAACTCAAATTTAATGATCACATAGATTATACAGTAAATAAAATTGCAAAGAAAATAGGATTTATGCAAAGAACATGTCGATTCGTCAGAAAAGAATACAAAATTATGGTTTATAGATATTAAATATTTAGGTATTCAGATAGACAATAAACTCAAATTTAATGATCACATAGATTATACAGTAAATAAAATTGCAAAGAAAATAGGATTTATGCAAAGAACATGTCGATTCGTCAGAAAAGAATACAAAATTGTGGTTTATAGATCTATTATAGAACCCCATTTTATATATTGTCCATCAATATTATATATTTTACCTGACTCACAAGCTGACAGGCTACAAAAGATGCAAAATAAAGCTATGCGCCATATATTAAAAGCACAATATGATACACCAACAATAACTATGTTGAATGCACTTAATTCGTTGAGCATTAAACAACAATTACTCTTCCATACAATGAAATTTATATTTAATATTAAACATGGATTAGTACCAGAGTACCTTAGTAATAATTTAACATATGTTAACGAAATACATTCCTATATAACAAGAGACAGAAATAATTTTAGATTGCCTTTATATAGAACAGAAGCTGAAAAACAAAATTTGTATTACAAAGGACTTAAATGCTTTAATGCTTTACCAAGCGAAATCAAAAATTGTGATAACAAAAACCGTTTTAAAAATTTATTATACATATACTGCAAAACAACACCTGTGAGATAACTTTAAATTATGTTAGGAAATTAAGTTAAAATTCGTTAAAACATGTAGAAAATAAGGTTTTGTAAGAAATTATTAATATATAAATAGGCTTATTAAAGCTGTAATAAATAAATAAATAAATAAATAAAAAACTATCACCTTAGCCGATTTCACCCTTGTATTTTTTTCATAAAGCGAACTAGTATTTTCAACATGGCGATATCATGGGAAATATCAATCGTCCCTTTTGTTTATGGACAGCTACTGAAAAATTTAATGTTCACGTACAGAATTAGATCGCAGTTTTTTTACTTTCGTGACACAGTTGGTTATCAGGAGGATTTATTATTTTAATTTTATAGTAGTGCCGTAAGTAGTGCCCAGGCTCAATCCTCATAGCACAGACGACAGATCTTGCTGTTTTATTTTTTTTAGTTATATATTTATTTATAAGTATTGAAAAGAAATAATTTGTCGAAAAAACAGTGTCGGTTATATTGCATTTTCTCCTTTCCGCACTCGCATCGAACCACGTACAATTCGGCTGCAAGTTGAACGTACTTCCATCGCACCATTGCCTCCCTTGCATCAAAGCGAACAATATACGCACAAGCCTGAAAGCAAGCATAGTATACATCTTCCAATTTAATCCATATGATTAATGACAAACAAAAATGTATTGTTTATCCAAAATAAGCATTAATAGATTATAACTCGGGCTTTATTTATATAATTTTGTTTTCAATTTGTTTTTAAATATTTTAAATTTAAAAAGAGCACAAAATTTCAACCGCAGTAAGGACTACAAACCCTTCTGTGGTTAGAAGCCCTGACCTTGTGCCACCGCGCGTACTTATTTTGGTTTATTTCACCGTGCCTACATAGTTTACATGCTTAATGCGTTTTTCGTTACAAGACTTGCATTGTATTTTATGTTGCATTTGCCACGATATTTAATGCTAAGGGATGCATATAGGTATATATATATATATAAAAGAAACTCCAACATTAACTGCGTTTTTTTCATAAGAGAACAGGATCAGAACATCGATCGAATTCAATTGATCCAATTCTATGTTTTTAAATGTTGTGGCCGAACTGTAAAAGTAGGCAACACTTGACTGATGATGGATACATGGCGCTGCTTATCTTATCTTTCATCAACATATGAACATCAGCTGTTCGTCTGTATGCAGAAAATAGCGCCATCTGTCTGTGAGTAAACAACATCACAAAAATTGATTTGAAGCGGTTTTTTCATTAATAGCCGTGTTTTTCCAATATCCAAATCGGATTTGGATTACGATTTAGAGTGCACAAACTCAGTTTCACGCCTAGATGGCGTTGTGAATATATGAGAGCTGAATTTTGTTTGTTTTGTTTTGCATGCAAATCGAAACAAGCTAATTTTTGGCACAATATTTTAGTTACATAACCTTCTGATGTTTTACCTTCGACCAAAATACTGTAGGTAGTCTGGTAGCTAAGTAGGTAATGGAAGAACTTTGAACCAGTAAGTAGCACGTTCAAGTACCGCAGCATGCGTTTTTTTTTTTAATTTCGACAATATATATAATATATATTTAATATTCGACAATATTCAAAACTATATTTGAATAACAATATATGAAAGATATTGTATTTATATGGAAATTCACAGATCTAAGAATAAAACAAATTTTAGATTCAAAGTTGCATTCGTTAATATTTCAGCATGTTCTGTATCCAAAACTTCGAAGTTTCTTTCGTCGCAGCCTAATAAACAAAAAAAAAATCCTTAAAAAATATATAGGTATTAAATTGAAATATAATTCAAATATTATTATAAAACAACTTAATCAACATCAGAATAATTATTTCGTCTTCCAATCGCAAGGAATATTTTTTGTCATATTCATAATCACTTCGCTTGTATGCTTTTCTACCGTTAGCAAGAAGTACATTTGTAATGTACTTTTGTATTTGTAATGTAAGAAGTAGGTAATGTTTAAATTGTTGCAAGAGAATTAGCAACAACTTCAAAAATTGAGCGTGACTACGCAGTAATAGCACTGATCATGCTTTCTTTCACAATGTCAGAATTGTCAAAACCAATGCAATGATTCTCCGTCACTTGGCAAACTGAGTGTCCACTCAGTGTTGTTTTGCGTTATTTCTCCGTTCTGACACTCGACTCTAAGTCATGCATCTACCTTCTTTTATTATGCCATGAGTCGAAGCGAGAGTTCACAAAGAGCTGGCAATAGTTTTTGTGCATTCTATTAATATGGTAGTTATACATGCTAAGGCTCAATTCAATCCTAAAGGAAAGAAAAGAAGAACTGATTGTTGATTTAAGATGAGTTTGAGCTACGCAACTTAATATGCTTTCGTGGCCCAGTAGGCAGAAAAGCCAACTACCGATCACAGCGTACTGTGTTCAATCCTCAGTGGAAGCGAAAATATGAAAAATGTTAAATAGTAAATTTTTTCGTTTTTATACAACTAGTGCGGCGAATCGCTGTGTTGTTGTTTTCATAGGAACCTTTTTGTTACATTGGTTTTACCCCCCAAAATAGCTCACCGAAAAGGCTAGAAAAGCCGCGAATACAACAATCACTTCAAAAAATTCATGTTAAACATTAGATAGTTCCGTGATAGCATTGTCAGCTAGTCTAGCCGACATGTTTTTTATTTGAGGGATTCAATCCGGGTGGCTTTTAAGAGCAAAGACGCTGTCCTGAAATATCTAGTTAATGCAGCATTTACCTTTTTTCTGTTACTCTCTGAGGTCCAACCATGCAATGTGCATGCAGTGTTGTACTGTACCTTCTGTAAGTG